>JABUQX010121422.1:10000-15000 GCA_015478945.1 Trachelipus rathkii
GGCAACAAAAAAAATTTACTTTTTGAGGAGGAAAGGGAGGAGGATGCATTGGTATAGGTTATAATTTTCTTTTGTTTTTGATAGCGTATATCAAAAACTCATCTTACAATTTTTTAGATAATAATATACCATTCATTGGATAGTTCAAATTTCAAATCATTTCGATACAGCTTATACATGCCCACTAATAATACTAATAAAAAATTTCGAGATATTTATATTTTCTGGCTTTCAATCGCAAAAAAAAAAAATAAATAAATAAAAAATAAATAAAACTCTAAGAGATTTTAGAACTTGCCCAATTCAGTATTTTGCTTTTAATTAAATCTGACGAAAAATAAGAAAATTACTCCCAGATTTGTTTTGAGGCTTCTGCCACCAATTCTCAGAAATAACCTAAACCCATTCCCTTATTTTAAACAAAAGAACGAAATAATAAATGGATCTTATAACACTTACACAAGGAAATGCAAAATTGGCCTTATATAACAAGTATATAAGACATATTTTTAGATGTTGTTGGTGTGTGATTTATAAAGTTCATTTATTTTAATTTATTTATTTGAAATAGAACAAATCTTTCAAATATTTTTCTGATAACATTTTAAACCATCAGTTTACCTTTTCGTTCAGCATATCAACTCTCTTTTATATAGTATATAGTAGTATATATATATATTTTAAAACTTATATATATATATCCTAAATATAATAAATCATTATATATATATATATATATATATATATATATATATATATATATATATATATATATATAGTTAGAATTTTGTGCATCTCTCCGGCCCCAGCACTAGTATGTATTATATCTTTATTATTATATTATATTATATTATATTATATTATATTATATTATATTATATTATATTATATCTTTCAATCATCTTCCTCCACCACAGTTTCTATCTCTCTCTCTCTCTCTCTCTCTCTCTCTCTCTCTCTCCTCTCTCTCTCTCTCTTTTTTCCAGAGAGGTAGGTGAACGCCGCTGTCACCCTTACTTATGGGAGGGGCACCCGGCGTCATCTGTGTTGGAGTGATGTGAACCGCATCATTCATTAGTGATTCGATGACCACGACCCATCACCAGCTTTAGTTCTTCTTCCCTTATCCGTCTCGAACACCTACAATAAGAAACTATCGCTTATCGCCGTCCTCCGGGCATAAACCTCATGGGCTCGACACCCATGAGGGGAGAGCAATTCAATATATTATGGAAATTATTTTAAATTGCTTGCAGGAGGTGATTCTCGCATGCCTTCGCATTGACCACACTGCAAATTTTGCCGTCGCCACACCCTACAATCTGTTCAACATATCTTCCATTGTTTGTCCTCAACTGGACTCTATCCGTCATCTCCATTTTAGTACACTATGGTCCATAACATCTTCCAAAAGGCTATCCCATATCTTGTCCCGCTTCAATAGACAAGCAATATTTTAGTTTCTTCATGAGCTAAATGTACTGAAAGATATTTATTTATTTATTTTTTTTTTTTGACATATAATAGAGTTATGTAAGGACAACTGTTTTTTTTTCTTCCTTTTGTTTTTACAAATATTATTAGAAGTTTGATATACGACTCACTTTTTTTTTCTTTTTTGACATATATTAATAAAATTTTGGTAGGGCTCATCCACTAAGTTGGATTTCCAACTTATCATGACAACCAATTTGGGAGTCGTGGTGAGTCCCCGTCACAAACTCAACAAAAATGATACATAATTAGAAAAGTGAAATTAGACTTATTTTCGACAAGTCATTTCTAATAAAATGTAAAATTCATAAATTTTCGTAATATGTAAATTAAACGATTCCGACCCTCACCCCTTCCTACCCCAATTCTATTTCCCTGTTCTAACCCCCCCCCCTCAAAATTCTTATCCCCCACTCCATTTTCAATTAAGCCTTAGGGCTTGGTTACCTCTTCGCTTTTTTCGCTTAACATATTTCGTAAATAATGTAAATTGCTTAAATTATTTCAAAATTTAAATGATTTTAAACACGGAATAATATTAATTTCTTCAGACGATTAAAATAATTAATTAATTAATTTATTATTATTATTATTATTATTATTATTATTATTATTATTATTATTATTATTATTATTATTATTAGTAGTAGTAGTAGTAGTAGTAGTAGTAGTAGTAGTAGTAGTAGTAGTAGTAGCAGTAGTAGTAGTGAATAAAATATAGTATTACCAATGATGATGATGATGATGATGTTGATGATGAGCAATATATAAAATCCGTGATAGGTTTAATTAATGAAGTTCAATATGAAATAAAAGCCATTTCGGTGGAGCGATTCATCAACGTTTCCCTCGCTCAAATTTACTGTCAATTTCCTGTCGATACAAAAACCCGTTTTCTCCGTCACTCTCGAATTCTAAAGCAGAATTCACCAAACGTAAATGAGGAGGAACAAAAGGAGGTAGAAGAACAGGAATAATAACGGAAGTAGTAGTAGTAGTAGTAGTAGTAGTAGTAGTAGTAGTAGTAGTAGTAGTAGTAGTAGTAGTAGTAGTAGTAAGTAAAAACAAAAAACAAAAAACGAAAAGAAAAAAACGAAAAAAGAATAAAGGAAAAAGAAGAAAAAAGAAAAACGAAGAAAAAAAGAATAAAAGAAAAAGAAGAAAAGAATAAAGAAGAAAAAAAGATAAAGAAAAAAGAAAAAGTAAGAAAAGAAAAAAAAGAAAGAAAGAAAAAAGAGAGCAAAAAAACAAAGGAAAAAAAGAAAAAGAAAGAAAAGAAAAGAAAAAAAGGAAAAAAGGAAAAAAAGGAAGAAAAAAAAGAAAGAAAGAAAGAAAAACGTTTGTTTAGAATTTCAAAGAAAATTGTGTAAAATAAAATAAAAATATTTAAAGTGCCTTTTCTCCGAAACATCTTCTTTTCTTCCAATTACTGCAAAGGACAGGATCAGCCACAGGCTATGAAAAGAACGGAACTTAAATCCACCAAAAAATATATATATAAAAAATAATTCCCATTCTTCCTCCATACATTTATTCGTTGTTTTTATTCAATACTTGCAGACCACAGTAGTAAAAAAAACAAGGAATCATTTGCCTCAAATATATAACAAACAATATTTCGAATCGGTTTAATTTCAACAATCTTTCTCGACGTTCAATACGTATGAGACTGACAATATTTTTAATTTGTTTCGTATGTGTATCATTAACATACCGTATTGGTTGTGTATGTATTTGACAGGAAAAATAAACATATTGCTATACTAAGAAGAATACAGCATGTGGAGAGAATGCGTGGCAGCAAAGAGAATGCCTAATGCTACTAGATTCTAGAGAATGACCGGCGTTTGTAGCGAATGTCTGTTATAATTTAAGAACTGCATGAAATTTGTAGATAATGTCTGGCATATGTTGAGAATTTCCTTTGTGTGTAGATAATGTCTGGCATATGTGGAAAATGTGTCTGGCGTGTGAAGAGAATGTCTAGTATATAATGAGAATAATTTCTGGTATGATTACCAGTAAAACACGATCAATAATTATCTGAAGCACCCCTTCCTCCCTCAATGTCCTCATAGATTCAGTAAGAATATTTTAACTCTTCTTTTAGCTCTTATTGTGGGATGCTTACTATTTTCAGTCCATGCAAGGATTGATTTCTTCACACACACACACTCTGAGGTTGCCCTAGCATTAAAAAATAGGGGAAGAATATTAGGTTTTTTAGCTATCTGCTGGCCATGTGAATGAAGGTTTTACAGTCACCTCTGACGGAAGAAGAAACCGAGAAAATATTCATTCTTAATTAAATTGAAAAGATATTTATAATATTTGTTTTGTCTGCCACTGAAAATATTTATATAAATAAATATATAACATAAATAAGTAAATTAACAAATAAATAAATAAAGAAAGAAATAAAATAACGGAAAAGAAAAATATAAATAAAACAAGCAAATCGAATATATATCTGGATTAACAAAAGGGGAAAAAATTTGACAAAAACGGATAGAAACAAAACACACTCTTTGGAAATAGGAAAAACTGAAACTTTAAAGGATTTTATATATATATATATATATATATATATATATATATATATATATATATATATATATATGTGCGTGTGTGTGTGTGTATTACTGCATGTGTTTTTAAAGGTGATATAGAAAATAAATGAAAATATCGAATATAACGGAGAGAGAGAGAGAGAGAGAGAGAGAGAGAGAGAGAGAGAGAGAGAGAGAGAGAGAGAGAGAGAGAGAGAGAGAGAGAGAGAGAGAGAGAGAGAGAGAGAGAGAGAGAGAGAGGGAGATGGATAGATAGGTAGATAGATAGATAGATAGATAGACAGACAGACAGACAGACAGACAGACAGACAGACAGACAGACAGACAGACAGACAGACAGACAGTAGACAGACAGACAGACAGACAGATAGATAGATAGATAGATAGATAGATAGATAGATAGATAGATAGATAGATAGATAGATAGATAGATAGATAGATAGATAGATAGATAGATAGATAGATAGATAGATAGATAGATAGATAGATAGATAGATAGATAGATAAATAGATAGAGAGAGAGAGAGAGAGAGAGAGAGAGAGAGAGAGAGAGAGAGAGAGAGAGAGAGAGAGAGAGAGAGAGAGAGAGAGAGAGTGAAGTTTTTCCAATATTGGCTTCAGAACTTTTGAAGAAGTTTTAATAGATTCTGAAGTTTATCAAAATCCTGCAACTCTTAAGAAAGAAAATACGGTAAGATGACAAACTAGCAATAAAAAGAATAAAAAAAACAAGAATAAGAACAATATTCAACAAAGAAATAATACCAATACTTTTTTAATTAAAGATTTCAATTATATTTTTAGTAATATTTAATTGCAATCGCTGCCATTTTTTTTTTTTTATTTCTTCAAAATTAATTTTGAAATCGACTTCTTTAAAATAAGTTATAATAAAGGACTTTCGTTTATAGAAGATGAAGTTATTGACTGACTTTT
>JABUQX010121422.1:32500-37500 GCA_015478945.1 Trachelipus rathkii
AAACTCCATACATGGGTGATATTAACAAGATGGTCGTATTCTCAACTTTATTCTAAACGTTTCGGATTGTACCAATCCATCCTCAGTAGACTAAAAATAAAATTAAAACTAAGATTAAAATTAGATAAGTATAACGTTAAACAATAACTATATGACTTATAATGAATGATAAAAAATAAAAATATAAAATAATAAATAAAGAATAAAAGTAAATGAAAAATCATGAAAAATACATATTAATGACTAAGAAATGACAATTAAAAAATAATAACAATTATAGGGTATACTAAAAAAAAAATGAAAATAAAATAGAAATAAAAATAAAAATAAAAAATAAAATAAAATAAATCACCATAATAATAATAATAATAATAATAATAATAATAATAATAATAATAATAATAATAATAATAATAATAATAATAATAATAATAATAATAATAATAATAATAATAATAATACCACAATAATAATAATAATAATACAATAATAATAACGAAAAATGACAACATTCACATAATAATATAAATAGTAACAATCGTTAACCCACCAACACTTCCAAACAAGCGAGAAGAAGCAAGACGTATACAGAAAGCATAAAAGATTAAACTATGTAACGAGATAGTTGGTTGTTATATCAAATCGTGTGTAGTTGGACAGAGCTTGAAGTGATATTTAGAGGGGGACGGAGACTGTGTATAAATAAAGATTCTATGATGCGACCTTCTTTAATGGATTTAAAAGGTTTCAAGATTGAGAAATTATTGTTTAGGATGGGATGATCGTTTTGGAACGCATGGTCCCGGATTGCTGATGTTTCCGGGTTGGTGTATGGGAGGCCCGTTCTGAACGAGATACCCTTATGCTTTTCAATTCTGATCGTGAGTTGAAGGGAGGTTTCCCCTATGTAGCAGGCGTGACAGTCTGCACACTGATATTTATACACGACCATGGATCGAAGCAATTTGGGAATCCGTTCTTTAAGGTGGAAAAAAGAGCTTATGCTAAAGGGATTAGACGAAATAAGTTTGAATTCTATATGTGGGTAGGCAGAGTCAAGAATTTTCCTGAGAGATTTAGTAAGATCTGTGGTTTTGGGGCCGAGAAAGGGGATTTTGAGATAAATTGAAAGTTTAGGAGCTGAAGAGGTGAGAGTTTTAGGACGAAAGATGTCGTCCAAATAGGAGTTGAGAATCTTATCAAACATGTAGGGGGGGAACAGATTGCCGACAAAGAAGTTTCGTAGATAGCACATTTCTGAGTGGAAACCGGTCCAATCTGAGCATATCTTGTATGCCCGATCAATCAGACATAAAATACTATTAAGTTTAAAGCGTAGGGGAATGAAGCTGAAGAAGTTAGTACCCAGGATAGTAGAGGAAGGCTTACGATATGTAGAGGTACGGAAGCGGCCATTGGTGTTATGTTCGATAGTTACATCTAAGAAGGGAAGGCGTCTGTTGGTTTCTAGTTCCATGGTGAATTTAATATTTGGGTGTTTATTGTTAAGATAGTCCAAAAATTGTGCAGGGTGTGATTGATCTTTGAATATGATGAAGCAATCGTCGAGGTATCTGCGGTAAAATAAGGGTTTGAAGAGGGGTGGGCACTGTTCCAACCAAATAGCTTCATGATGTGTGAGAAAAGCATTTGCAAAGGCTGGGCCGAGCGGCGATCCCATCGCCATGCCATCGATCTGTTGGTGAAGAATGTTGTTAAAAAGGAAGATGGTGTCTTCCGTGGCCAATTGTAGAAGTTTTTTGAACTGAGTAGATACGAAATTAAATTTTAGAGAGGGATCTATATTGGGAGGTAAATTATTGTTAAAAATGGACTGAGTTATAATGTCGATAGTTTCAACAATTGGGATGTTTGTGTATAGGGACTCTATATCAAAACTGGCCATGAAACACTGATCGAAAGACAACCCCCTCAACTCTTCAATGAAGTGGAAGGTATCTCTGATCGTGAAGAGGTTGTTTGTGATGGTTTTGAGGTAAGGAATTAAAAATTTAGCGAGTTTGTAGGTAGGGGAATTGATGGCTGATAAAATGGGACGGAGTGGTGTGTTAGGTTTGTGGATTTTGGGGAGACCATAAATGGATCCAGGGATTGTACCAGAGATACAGAGATCGGAATCAGGGGGTAAAGCATTCAGGGATTTTAGTTTCCTAATGAAATTGTTTATTTTAGTTTCAATTTTTAAAATGTGTTTGAAAGGATCAATATTGAGAATTTTAAATTATATATATATATATATATATATATATATATATATATATATATATATATATATATATATATATATATATATATATATATATATATATATATATATATATATATATATATATATATATATATATATATATATATATATATATATATATGCATGGGTGTATACAGGGGGCGGAAGGGGCACTTGCCCCCCCTAAATCTTGGCGAAATAAAAAAATGAACCTTATATGTTTGCCAGACGACGTTTTTAAGGGTTTATTAGTAGAAAAACTGAAAAAGATACATCAATCGATAGATAATGAAGTAGTAATTACTAATTACTAACGTATTAAAAGCTTGTATTTTTTCTAAAGAGTTTTAATAGCTTCTTCTGACAGTATTCTCCAATAGATTGTGGTGGCTACAAAATATAATTGACCGATGAATCTGCGGATTTGTCAGGCAAAGAACAATATAGGATTAAGGTTTTTCGATTTTGAAAAAATGACTGTTCGAGAAAACCATTGCCAAAACGACTGATTTGTTTTTAGAAAAAGATTTAGATATGATATATATATATATATATATATATATATATATATATATATATATATATATATATATATATATATATATATATATATATATATATATATATATATATATATATATATATATATATATATATATATATATATATATATATATATATATTTCACTCAACCTTTTCCCACCCTAAAATATATATATATATATATATATATATATATATATATATATTATATATATATATATATATATATATATATATATATATATATATATATATATATATATATATATATATATATATATATATATATATATATTTTTGTTTGTTTTTAATGTGGAGAGATTGAAAAAAAAGGAGAGATACAAGAGGTGAAACCTAAAGAACAACGGAGAAGAAAACAGAAGTCTGAAGGCTGCAAGAACTTCTAACTAAATTCTAGATAGCTTTCAGAATTCAAGATGAGAAGGCTTTTGAAATGAGGACCTGGCCAGATTATTGTAACAAAGAATTTTACAAAATTAATGAGTCAGTTTTTAAATTTTATAGAAAGAAGCATAATTTTATATTTTGACAAAATTTAATGGAGGAGTTGCAAAATTTTCGACAAGATTTCTTTTCATATATTTTAATAAGAATATAAAAATATCATAATTAATCTGAAATATAAATGGAGGAGTGACAATATTTCGCAATTTAGTTCTTTTGGATTATCTAATTTAAAGAAATTGAACTTGGATTGTAATATTAATACACAAATTGCACTAAATTATTCTGGCCAGATGAGTTTGGATAAAGCGACAAATCGAATCATATGAAGAGAGACCTCTTCGCTTGGCTATTAAGGGCAGGGAAGCCCTAACTTCAATCGATAATATTTAGCGACAGGGCTAGCAACCCGGCCCTTTACTTTTCTGCTTGTAATACTCTTGGACCAGCGTTGGAATCTTATGCGCCTAGAAACACGATTTTCTGGAGAGCTCTGGGAGAACGAGTTTCGAGGCCAGATGGAAGAAGATGCTAGCTCCATTGAAAGGGTGAAACCCTACCTGAGTGTATATATAACTCAAGGACTAGCATCAGAAACCATTGCGCCGAGAAATAGTTTCTCTAGAGTGCTCTAGGATCAAGAGTTTCGGGGCCAGAAGGAAGAAGATGCTGGTCCAACTGACAGGGCGAAAACCCTACCTGAGAGATGGTAATAATAATATATATATATATATATATATATATATATATATATATATATATATATATATATATATATATATATATATATATATATATATATATATATATATATATATATATATATATATTATATATATTATTATTAGATATTATATATATATATATGAAAGACATGAAAGCTGGGGATACTGAACTCTTGAGACTTGCCTAAATTTCCTGACGGAAAATAAATATAACGGGTTAATGTATACCATATTATCATTTTTGGGTAATGATTGCCTTCTATAATCATGATTAAATTTTATGAAAAATATTCGACAAAAAAAAAAACACATGTTATATAACATATCAGTTTTACTGTAATAAAAGGTTGCCAGTAGGAAAATAAAATATAGAATACATTGTCAGAAATTGTAGCTTATATATATATATATATATATATATATATATATATATATATATATATATATAGATATATATATATATATATATATAGTATATATATATATATATATATATATATATATATATATATATATATATATATATATAAGGAGTGTTGTTATCTGCACGCACTGATCTCTTGACAGTTGACGCACTATCCTCTCCATGTTTATCGGAGTCGCTTCGTACGTGAATGATCCCTCGCTCGATTATACCCCCGACATAACCTACCCCCACCTCTCCCAGGTCTAGTTACGTGGTTTATGTTTTCCTAAATTTATCGCGGTGACGGCCCCAATACTGCAGCGAATTCTCTGTGGGGTGGTTACATAGTTACGCTGATGCTGTCGTCTGTGTTGGTGTGGGGTTTCATGGGGTTAGGGGCCTTCCCGTTCCTGCGAGTGATATTTATTATATTTATATATATATATATATATATATATATATATATATATATATATATATATATATATATATATATATATATATATATATATATATATATATATATATATATATATATATAATGCCCCTAAGTGGATTATAAAGAGAAAATGGGATTTTTAGATTATTTGATTTGAGGGATATTTTTTTATAA
>JABUQX010121422.1:42500-45000 GCA_015478945.1 Trachelipus rathkii
ATGATACCAACAATGAATTTCAGTGGTAACGGGACATGATTAAAAATATATAGGACCAGTTACGTTTTACGGATCCGTAACTTTAATTTTTTGTTTTTTTTTAACTAAAGGAATACCTATGGTGTAAACCGCAAAGAGGGAGTCGGGGTCTCTGGCCTTCCGGGGCAATGATAGGGTAGGGACTATTTCCCTCTCCGGGAGGGCCTCCGAACTCGTTTTATTTAGTACTGCAGTGTTCACGGCCCTACTTGTGTGGAAACGCCCCTATGTCCCCTTCATAGGAATGAGATTTTAATTTTTTATTTTTTTTATTTTTTTTTATTTTTATTTTATTTTTATTTCATGGGTAAAAATGTTTATACGCTGTTTCCAAATATGTAATTGGTTTTTCTGTAAGTGTCGTACTTTTTGAGATTTAATTAAAAAAAAATGTTTTTTTTATTTATTTATTTTTTTACATTTTTATAATAAGCTTTTATACGCTGATTCCAAATACATGTAATTAGTTTTTCTGTAAGTGTCGTACTTTTGAGATATTTCATTTTTAAAACAATATTTAACAAAAATGTGATTTTAAATATTAAAATACTTCGAACTTTTGAATCATGTCCGTTACCACTGAATTCATTGTTGGTATCATATAGTAGCAATATATTAAAAAAACAAGAAAAAATCAAAACTGACCATTGCAAACATAGAAGATAAGATATATATATATATATATATATATATATATATATATATATATATATATATATATATATATATATATATATATATATATATATATATATATATATATATATATATATATATATAATAAACTACTTAGAAATACAAACAAACATAATAATACTCATTTAAAGTCAGATAATTTTGTCAGATGTAACTTTTTATGTAGGCCCTAAATGAAAATAAGTTGGTAATAGAGGATTTACAAGTTGTTGTTTTTTATACGAAATGAAAATATTAATGAATAAATAATAGTAAAAAAAAATTTGCATCTAGTAACAAATTAATCAATTTGCAATTTCCTATAATGCTAAAATTTTTCCAATTTAACAGTAAATTATCAAAGCGGATGTATTGAAACATCTTATACAAAACTCAAACTTTAAAATACCAAACAAACTTTAAATATTTAAACTATATTTGAAAAAAAAAAATAAGAAATGCTAGAAGCAACCACTTCCAAATTATTATTGTTGCAATATACACGGTAGAATACATAATACTTCACACCTTTTTACTTAAGATAAATAGAACTTCACACCTTTTCACTTAAGAATAAATAGAACTTCACACACTTTCACTTAAGAATAAATAGAACTTCACACCTTTTCACTTACGAATAGAGTTTCACACATTTTCACTTAAAAATAAATAGAGTTTCACATTTTCACTTAAAAAATACATATAAGTGGTCCATAATTGGTCCGATATTTTCACACCTTTCACTTAAGAATATCAAATAGAACTTCAAGATCTTTTTCACTTAAGAATAACAGAACTGCACCTTTCACTTAAAGAATAAATAGATCTTCACATCATTTCACTTAAAGGATATTTTTATCAGGACACGTCTTGACATACGCATTGTTCTTATTACTTTCACAGACTAGTAAAATAATCACGGGTACAAGTACTTAAAAGTGTAAGGCTATAATATACTAACCTAACTCGTATTTCGTGCTTCAAATAGTATTACAAGATTTACTATAATTATCTCTACAAAAGAATACTACTTCAAACTTTTCGTACTTCACAATTTTTACCAATTTATTTTTATTTATTAAAAGCTGACGAATTTGTCCATTTGAAAATTGGTACTTAGTCACAAAAATTTATCTCTTCTGTAAATTTATGTAAAATTTAAATCTTTAGTTGACTTTAATGTTAGCTTTTTTAGAACATTTTCAAATCTTCAAAGACTGGAAATTTAAAAACAACATTACGAGTTGAAAACTTTTTTTAGTGAGTTCAAACATATATTATTCTCTTTTCCCAATTCCATGTTTATCTAGATCATGCTTTCACTTTCATTGAAACAAATTAGATGTTGACGTTTGTGCAACGTAAGAAGCACTGAACGGGAACTATCGAAAATGCTATCGACAGTAAAAACTATCAATAGTGCGATAGTACAATCAATAATTTATCTCAATTATATATATAGAATATATATATATATATATATATATATATATATATATATATATATATATATATATATATATATATATATATATATATATATATATATATATGGTAAAAGTTACTTAACGCCCACACGGAACGGGAGCTCGGATCAAAAAAAAATTTTCACAGGTAGCCTCTATGATACATAAATAGATGTTTTAGGGGCGAAATGAATTTTTTTTTCCTGACATAACTTAACTTAACTTAACTTAACTTAACTTAACTTAACCTAACCTAATTTCGCCCCTAGAACATAAAAAAAAAAAAAAAATTCATTTCGCCCCTAGAACATCTATTTATG
>JABUQX010121422.1:55000-60000 GCA_015478945.1 Trachelipus rathkii
TTATGATAAATTTTTGTTAAATATTACAATGTTAATGTAAAATTAACATTGATCTGTTAGAGTTATGCTTGACAAAGTGTGAATAGGTTACGTTTTTGTATGTTATGTTAGTTACTTTACTGTTGTTAAGTGTGGAACTTTGTTGATGTTAGCTGTTTATTCGTGCTTAAGGTATGCTAGGTTTGTTGTTGTACATTATATTCTTAGTTCAGGTGATGTTATGTTAGCTTTATTAATGGGAAAACTTTGCTACGTTAGCATATATTCGTTGATCAGTGTATAAAGAACTTTATTTTTATGTTATGTTTCCCTCAAAATGATACTCGAAATGACTTGAATTAATAGATCAATAGATCAATAGATCAATAGATCAATAGATCATGGAAGGGTAGGAGGGTGGGGTGGGTAGTTTGATTAACTGATTTACTGATTTACTGCTTTAGGGTATGTAAAAAGCAAAAAAAATTTAAGTTATAAACATAAAATGAAATAAATTTTAGTTAAAACAAAATGTTTTAAACAGAATAAGCAAAAATAAATAAAAGTTTTTAAAAAATATATAGATTATGATAAATTTTTGTTAAATATTACAATGTTAATGTAAAATTAACATTGATCTGTTAGAGTTATGCTTGACAAAGTGTGAATAGGTTACGTTTTTGTATGTTATGTTAGTTACTTTACTGTTGTTAAGTGTGGAACTTTGTTGATGTTAGCTGATTATTCGTGCTTAAGGTATGCTAGGTTTGTTGTTGTACATTATATTCTTAGTTCAGGTGATGTTATGTTAGCTTTAATAATAGGAAAACTATGCTACGTTAGCATATATTCGTTGATCAGTGTATAAAGAACTTTATTTTTATGTTATGTTATACAAAATATGACATGAATCAATAGATCAATAGATCAATAGATCACGAATGGGTAGGAGGATAGAGTGGGTGGTTTGATTAACTGATTTACTGATTTACTGCTTTAAGGTATGTAAAAATGCAAAATTTTTTAAGTTATAAACGTAAAAAGAATAATTTTTTAGTAAAAACATAATGTTTAAAGCAAATAAAACAAAATAAATAAATTTTTATAGTAAAAACATAATGTTTAAAGAAAACAAAGCAAAAATAAGTAAAAGTTTTTAAAAAATATATAGATTATTTTAAATAAATAAAATAACAATAAATAAAACTAAAATAAATAAATAAATAAATAACTTTTAACAAAATATAAATATAAAGAATAATAGAAACGTAAAAGAAAATACATAACAAAACGAAATGTTTATATTAAACATGTGAAAAATGTAAATGTCTTCCAGTGACGTTTAGAAAATGTTACACATCTGCTTGACATCATAGAAATAACAGTCATGTGATCAGTAAGTTAGTACGACGATTGCCAGTCTCGTGTTTCAAGTAAAGTGTCTATAATTATTGTGTGTGCGTGAGTGTGTGTGTGTGTGTGTGTGTGTGTGTGTGTGTGTGTGTGTGTGTGTGTGTGTGTATGATATGTTAGGTTTGTTATGTTCATATACATATATAGTTGATATAATAATAAAAATAATAATAATAATCACACACACACACACACACACACACACACACACACACACACACACACACACACACAATAATTATAGACACTCTAATTAATAGGTTAAGTTTTTGCTGAGTAATGTTAGGCTTATCCGAGAATTTTGCTAATGTATACGTTTATTCATAGTTCAAAATAATGTTATATTTGATATGAGTTGCATTTTGATGAAGGTAGTGTCAATTCATAGTTCAAGATGTTGGTATCTTTGATAGATTGGTCATTTTGTTAAGGGATTTTGTTAGATAATACTGCTTTAGCTGTTGCTGGTATGTTGGAAAAGTTGGGATACATTGAGTTTTGTATGTGTTGTTAGCTACTTTACCTTTGATAAGTATCGAACTTTGTGAATGTTAGCAGATTATTCATACGTGAGGAGTTATGCTTGACAAAGTGTGAATAGGTTACGTTTTTGTATGTTATGTTAGTTACTTTACTGTTGTTAAGTGTGGAACTTTGTTGATGTTAGCTGATTATTCGTGCTTAAGGTATGCTAGGTTTGCTGTTGTACATTATATTCTTAGTTCAGGTGATGTTATGTTAGCTTTAATAATAGGAAAACTATGCTACGTTAGCATATATTCGTTGATCAGTGTATAAAGAACTTTATTTTTATGTTATGTTATACAAAATATGACATGAATCAATAGATCAATAGATCAATAGATCAATAGATCATGGAAGGATAGGATGGCAGTTTGATTTACTGATTTACTGATTTACTGCTTTAGGGTATGTAAAAATGCAAATTTTTTAAAGTTATAAACAAAATAAATAAAAGTTTTTCTGTTATGTTATACAAAATATGACATGAATCAATAGATCAATAGATCAATAGATCAATAGATCAATAGATCAATGGATCATGGAAGGATAGGAAGGCAGTTTGATTTACTGATTTACTGATTTACTGCTTTAAAGTATGTAAAAATGCAAATTTTTTAAGTTATAAACATAAAAAGAATAAATTTTTTAGTAAAAACAAATTGTTTAAAGAAAACAAAATAAATAAATAATTTTTTAGTAAAAACAAAATGTTTAAAGAAAACAAAACAAAATAAATAAATTTTTTATAGTAAAAACATAATGTTTAAAGAAAACAAAACAAAATAAATAAAAGTTTTTGAGATATGTTATACAAAATATGACTTGAATCAATAGATCAATAGATCAATAGATCATGGAAGGGTAGGAAGGTGGCTGGAAGGCAGTTTGATTTACTGATTTACTGCTTTACTGATTTACTGATTTACTGATTTACTGATTTACTGATTTACTGATTTACTGATTTACTGATTTACTTTTGGGTATGGAAAAATGCAAATTTTTTACGTTGTAAACATACTTTACCAGCAAATTAAACAAAACAAAACAAAAATAAATAAAAGTTTTTAAAAATATATAGATTCTTTTTAAATAAAAATAAATAAAACTAAAATAAAATAAGTAAATAACATTAACTTTTAACAAAATATAAATAGAAACTTACAAATTTAGAAAACGAAATGTATATATTAAATATGAACGACCTTAGGAAATTCCAAGACATGTCGGCAATTGACTTGATATATATATATATATATTATATTATATATATATATATATATATATATATATATATATATATATATATATATATATATATATATATATATATATAGTTAGTTAGTTAGTTAGTTAGTTAGTTAGTTAGTTAGTTAGTTAGTTAGTTAGTTAGTTAGTTAGTTAGTTAGTTAGTTAGTTAGTTAGTTAGTTAGAGAGAGTATTCCTATATGTATGTATGTATGTATGTATGTATGTATGTATATGTGTTTCTTCCCCTTCATGTAGCAGGTGTTGAACTGTATTCTTGTTAGTGCAAGAACAAAGAACTGGTGTCAATTACAAGAACATCTGGTGCTTTGTTCAACTTACCCTATGTATAAACGTTATAATTGGCAACTGATACCTTACCCCTTTAGGCTTAACTGATAATTCCTTTGTCAATAGCTTAGTCCCCTTCTTAAAAAAAAATCATAAATTTTTATAACCTGACAGCTTGAAGCGAGGGTTCAAGACAAACCTAATTAGTTTGAAAACAAAATGTATTAGTTTCTTTGTTAATAGCTTTGTACTTCAGCAATAACTTATCAAAATCTTCCCACGCATTGTTATTTTACGTCATAAATTTTTAAACCTGTCAAGTTGAAGTGAGGGTTCAAGGAATTAAATCTCCCCTTCTTAAAAAAGTCATAAATTTTTAAACCTGTCAAGTTGAAGTGAGGGTTCAATACAAAGGAATTAAATCTCCCCTTCTTACAAAAAGTCATAAATTTTACGTTATAATTGGCAGCTGATACCTTACACCTTTAGGCTTAAGCTATAATTAGATTTTCTTTCCCTCTCTCTCCCTCCTTCTCTTCACCCCTCTCTTTACCCCTTCTCTCCCCTCTCTACAATATTTTTAAAATCAGTTGATGGCGAGCGATTGAACGGGGAAGACGTGGTGCTGCTTCATCATTCCTCCTTCCTCCGTCTTTCTATGCACCTGCATTTAAATTTTTATTTCAGTTAAACTGTTCTCCGGAGGGTTCCATTCCTCCTTCTTCCTCCTTCCTCATTCCTCCTTCTTCCTCCTTCCTCCGTCTTCTCTTATGCACTCCGTGCATTTCTACTTCTTTTATTTCAGATGGGGACCCTCCTCCGGAGGGTTCCAAACACCATTCTTCCTCCTTCCTCCTTCTTCCTCCTTCCTCATTCCTCCTTCTTCCTCCTTCCTCCGTCTTCTCTTACGCACTCCGTGCATTTCATCCTTCTAAGATCCTTCTATCTGGAAGGAACCAGCACCCCTTCTCCGAAGGGGTGCACTCGTCCGGAACCGCCATTCCAGGCTGACGGAGGCGGCGGCGGCACAGCCAGGCAACCGGAAATAGAGATACCTTCACGCAAACTATTTATTATTTATTTATTTATTTAAATTATATTTAATTTTAATTTTAATTTAATTTTAATTTTATTTTTTTTAATTTTAATTTTATTTTAATTTTTATTTTTTTTTTTTATTTTTTTTTTTTTTTTCCAGTTTCCAGTTTCCAGTTCCTGGAAACCAATTAGTCATTTCCAGGTTCCTGGAATCCTTCCAGGATTCCAGGATTTCCAGGATTCCAGTCCCATCCAATATGGCTCTGTAACTACTATATATATATATATATATATATATATATATATATATATATATATATATATATATATATATATATATATATATATAGTATATATATATATATATATATATATATATATATATATATATATATATATATATATATATATATATATATATATACTATATATATATATATATATATATATATATATATATATATATAAATTCCAGCAGAGTTAAGGGAAGTTCCCAATCCGGATCCAGT
>JABUQX010121422.1:65000-68311 GCA_015478945.1 Trachelipus rathkii
ACAATTTGGATTTAAAAATTAAGAAGCTGCTATAAGTGATTTCTGGCCTAGATGTGAAGATTTCGACGACAGTTTGTCAATATGAAGATTATCTTCACATGGCTCTCGAGGCTGGGAACCCTCTTTTGCCATTCTACTCTTCCCCTGAAATGGGTTGGGATAGGCCTAGCAAACCACCAACCGTCATCAATTGCTCAAGAAACTCATGTCTTGCCTCGGAACCCTTTGGAACCTTTTGATCAAAGACTACGCGATTTTGGACTACGAATTGGAAATACTAAAAACCTGAGGATTGCTACTTTAAATGTGGCTACACTAAGGGAAAAGGAGGAGGAGATGGTGCTCCTGATGATTGACCGTAAGATTGATGTTCTAGGAGTTTATAAAAATATATAAAAAAATATTTACACGAGTATATATACTGAATAAAATAAATTGAAGAGGTGTTCAGTAAACTTAAGATAACCTTTGGCAGGTTTGACATAACCACAGAAAAATCTGGTGAAAAGTACCCTGACCTTGAGGGGTTTACCCTAAAAATAACACTGGCCAACAAAGATTTTGCGGCAAAACATTTGACAGATCATTTTATAGGTTAACTTGTTGCCCTGATTCCGAATATGAACTCCGTTTTCCTAGATTGGCTCTAGTTTTTGAGATACAGGGTGGTCACAAAAATACATTAATAACAACAATTTATGTTATTGTAACGTAATTCACAAAACAAAAACATGAAAGATATATATCAAATTGTTAATGAATCAGTACATAAAATGCTAATAGGTCAAAACATTCAATTCAGTACAATGAAATCACAATTAATGCATTACAAATCGCTGTCTATATGATTTGTCTTCTGTGTGCAGAATGTGGACAATCACGTGAAAGGCTCCAAACATAGCCTGCCTCATTGTGTGTATCCCTTCTTCCTTGGTATTTTCTTCCAATTACCTTGAATATGCTTGTTGAACCTCTCCCTGTTCCTCCATATAACATCCTGATTATCCGGAAACCCGATCTAAAGTGAATATGTAGAAAGTGAACTTTATGCTTATATTGGCATTCAATTTTGAAGTCTGGAACATTTTCTGTACGAGTTTCTACATATTTGCAGAATTTATGGTTGCCCAAAGGTTCTGAACAGCCAAGACAAAAATTTTTCCAGGCAGATGCTTCAAAATCAGTCACGGAATTTATGAAATTGTCATCCTTGGTGATTGATTTGGCGAATTTGAAGGCCGCTAAAGATTCCAGTTTTGAGTTTCTCCATACTCAACCCTGGAAAAAATCTGGAAAATATATTGAAACATTCACCATCTTTGTCCTAGGGCTGCTAACAAATTGCTTTCATCAGTCCTAAGTATGATGTTGGGATGGTGGGGGAAAATAAATTTTTCCCCGTCAACACAGTGGTTTCGTTAATGATATTTGCATGCACCTAACAAACGTCATAATTTCCCTAGCAGGTCATACAAACTTTTTCCCAGTGGTCTTCTTAAGCCCTACTATCCCACAAGCATATAACAAGGGTACTTAGTATATCCGCCTTGCTGCCCAAGTAAGATGTTTACCATTCTTTTAATCAACGCATATAGACCACTGGTGTTCATTATATCTAAGCTTCTGCAAGATCATTCTTATATTTTCATATTCCTCTTTCAGTTTTGTTGAGTGACCTATTGGAAACCGATGCCATAACTATTGCCATTGTACAATAAAACACATTCAAAAGCTTCCTCGTTGAACTACCATAAACAATCGGCAATCTCTGGTCGGTATTTAGGTAACCCCATTTGGAGTAGGAGTCCAGGGATGTTCCTACAGTATACTAGGTCTTCTTCTTCTTCAATGAAATATGGAATAAGTACTACCTCTCTTGTCCGAAAAAAAGTTATTTTACATTCGGCCTTGAGACAGTTCTTTTCACTTAGTCTAGATGCTAAAAGCTCAGAATCTTGCTTGGAGAGACTTAACTCTCGTACTAAATCATTGATCTCTTCCTGGGAGAACTGTTGCTGTGTAGAAGTACTTTCTTCATATTCACTACCACTATCTGCACGTGTGCACACCAAATCCTGGATATCTTCTTCATCAGACAATGCTAGGTCTGGAAGTGTAGTGAACACTGGGATGGGGACATCGTCGGAGTGTGGTACAGGTCGCCTTGCTGATTCCTAATCCGGATACTAAAATTTACGTTTCTTGTAACGATTGATACCTTTCACATTAACCAAACAAAAATTTTAAACAAATTTTAAACCTTTTCTTCGTCCATTTTTCCACTGACGTAGATTTTCGACACACGTTTTACAGACCATATGGGGAGCCCAAGACTTATCTTGGTCTCCGAGTTTCATTCCAAAGTATGCCAGATATGCTTGCTTCACAAAGTTAGTAATATTTCTTCTTTGGTTCTCCTGGCAATATTCACCACAGATGTAGCAGAATACATTGGGGTTATTCAAACAGGCTCTTCGTGAAGTACTCATAGTGTTCTGAAAATAGAAAAAAATAAAGTATATAAAGGTAAGCCCCTTAAAAAGAAATAAAACGAAATTACTGTAAAATATGCATTAAAAATTATATTTGTATAAGAGGAAATCTGGAACACCCTGTATCTCAAGAACTAGAGTCAATCTTGGAAAACAAATGTCATTTCTGAAATCAGCACACCCGATATACCATAAATTCGATAAAATATCCTTGGCAGCAAAAAAAAAATTTTTTTTTTTGTTGGCCAGTGTAATATTTCGAAAGTTCATAGTTTCCAACACCCTCGCACACAATATCCATGATTAACTACATACATAAAAGCATCTGAAATCCTTTCGACGAATCCTATTTCAGATGAGACTTTTGATAAGGTTCAGATCAAAAGGACTAATTAAAACTGACAACTGAAATTAGGATGCGATAAGTGATGCTTGTATTTCTATTATATAATGATATTTGAAATATAATCATGCGTATATTATATAATATTACACATTCAGCAAATTAGAGAGAGAGAGAGAGAGAGAGAGAGAGAGAGAGAGAGAGAAGAGAGAGAGAGAGAGAGAGAGAGAGAGAGAGAGAGAGAGAGAGAGAGAGAGAGAGAGAGCGCTACATATACAGCAATAGATATTCAGTAGATTAACGATAGAGAGATAAATAGATAGATAGATAGATAGATAGATAGATTAGATAGAATAAGATAGATAGATAGATAGATAGAATGATAGATAGATAGATAGATGATAGATAGATAGATAGATAGATAGATAGGGAGAAAGAAATAGAAAGAGAGAGAGCTACCATATAGCAGCAAATAG
>JABUQX010121423.1:0-7500 GCA_015478945.1 Trachelipus rathkii
TGTTTGGTAACTACACCACTCTGCCTCCAAATCTTCATACATAAAACTCTGCATTTAGCCTTTACTCTCTTCAGATTCACCACACAAAACCAATCATCCGCCCTATAAATAGGTAGGGACACCTCTCTCTACTTACCTACCCTCCATTATTTATCGAATCATTCTAGGACAATCATTCCTGCCACCCCATCTCTAATTCTTTCATAACTCCATCAATATACAAATTAAATAACAAGGAGACATAACACATACCTGTCTCACTCCGCTATTAATATTAAATCTATCACTTTCGACTTTTGACACCATTTATTCTTTTACACGCTTCACTACGTCAATACATACTTTTGATTCATTCAGAAGCCTACCACCAACCACCATATATTAACTAACACCTGCATAGAGCTTCCTATTTCGTGATTCTGGCTATCATCAACTGCCATGTTGCTACAATCCCTAAACCTAAATACAGACTTTTTATTTCTTTCTCTTCGTATCCTCATTTTCTCAGTCATTGTTTCAATGTAAAGATTTGAATACACACAACATCCTCTTCCACTCCTAATGCACCTTGTTCTTCGACGACGAGGTCCTCATCCTTTCTTCAGATCAGTCCGACGACGCCACATCTTCCGACTAAAATACCAGCATATATCTTCCGTACAACACTTAATAGTATAGCTAATTCCCCTATAGGATTTCCAGTTTCCCATCTTTATTTCTCCCTATACCCTTATATTAAGGGAGGTATGGACTATGGGTGGCACTAGCAATCTCTTCATCTATGACCCCTTATTTATATCTGAATCTATGATGCACCCTCCATAATTAACGACGTTAATTTTCTTACACTATAGAATCACAACTTCCAACATCCATCAGTCAACAATTGCGCCTCCGTCTTTGATATTTATGATCCAGATATATTTCCTACTTATAATTGACCTATGCAGATTTACCCATTCTTCAACTTTCTCACTTTTCCTTCCTTATTACTCTTCCTTGCTATGACCTCATGCATAATACTCTTATGTTTTCATATTTCTTGCATATCAACAAGTAATTAATGAAAAAACATTAATTTGATTAATTACTATTCAGAGTATATGTGCCCATCTATAGGATGTGAACTCGGGTTATAAATTTACTCATACACTTATCCATAATCCTTTATTCTAAGAGTTCAGATGTTCCATATAATATATTATTAATTTATATAATTATAATTATTATTAATCATAATATTAAATGTAAAAATAATTATATTAATCTTTAATCTACGCTATTATTAACGTCTTCTTATTTATTATATTTAATTATGATTTAATATTATATAATGATATTTTTATTAGGATTTTTTTTATATATGGTTTATATTAAAATTATTAGTTTACTTAACGCCCAATCCTGACGAAAATTCGGGAGCTCGGATCAAAAAAAAGAGATTTTAGTTCAGACAGGGTAGCCTCTATGATACAATAAATAGACGGTTTAATGGTCGAAATGAGAAGGAATAAATCATGGTCTGCAAAAGAACTTACAATAGCTACATGCGGAAGAGGAATACATTTTTAAGGAATACCTGGTTAAAATTTTAGTAAAGGCTAAAATGGTATATATATAAGTATTATAAAAAGTTTTTTTTTATGTTAAAGTAATTATAGTATATGGTATAAGGAGAAATGACGTATATAAGTGAACCTTATTATACGTTACTCGTTAAAATAAATAAACTTGGTCTAAGTTTATAGGTAGGTAGTTTGTTGTTTCTTGTTTGTTTATAATTATTAAAGAATATCCTCCAAGGGTATATTGTATTTCTTATTATTCCGCAACGATGACAGGAGTCGGGGTCTCTTGGCCTTACCCGGGGAACTACGGGGTAGGACCAATTCCCCCTCCGGGGAGGGTCTCCGGAACCCCGCTCCTTTGGTATTTGTGGTGTCGCGGGGGTTCGCTCCCGCCCACTCCCATTACGTAGTATGGAAACGTCCGCCCCAGTGTTCCCCGAGGCTCGGCCCCTACATTGCGTGTAATACCTTTACAAATAATATCATTTTATATATAGTAATATTAAATATATTAATATATAGAGTAGTATATATATATATATAGATATATATAGCTATATATTTAATATATATTATATATATAGTTGTTTTTTTTAATTTAATTATATATTTAGTATTATATTTATATGTTTCCCAGCTCTTTAAAAAAATTTAGCTCAATATTTATTTTATTTATTTTTTTTTTTTTACATTTTCCCTACCATAATTTTACAAGGATTCCAAAAATGTATTCGTTTTTGCTGTAGCTGTAGCCAATTTTTATGTTTAATTTGTTTTTTTTAGTTTTCGCGGTTTCACTAAATTTTTATCCTAGGATTCCATAATGTTTTCCTTTTCCCTGTAGCTTATTGTATAATGTATTTGAGATAAATGTTGAATTTGGTGGTTTTAAACGATTAATTCATATTATATTATATTAATTATATATATTTATATATATATAATTTATATATATATAATCATATATATATAATATATATATATATACTATATTTATTTTATATATATATATATATATTATTAATATATTATATAATTTAATGGCATCCGTAACGAGGAGGCATTGTAACTAAAAATACTATAAACATCCCTACAGGAAAATAATAACATTTTTGATTTTAGCAAGCAATTTCAATCGAATGAAACTTAATTTTTAATTTTCAATTTATTTAATTTCCTAATAAGGTTTAATTAACATCCTTAAAATATTAGTATTATATTCTTCGATCTGGAGCTAGGCTCCGTACGCTGTGATTTGACCTTTGAAGTCCCTGCATTAAGTTAACACGAGATCAATGAGTTGTCCAAATAGTAATTATTATTTTACGCTTTGGAGAAAATGTATTTTATTTATATTCTTTTTATATGCTTTTTAGGGGGTTCGAGGCCGATGGGGGACAGAGGGGAGGGACGAAGTCCCCCCGTCGTACCCCGGTATAGGCCGAGAACCCCGACTCTGTTCAATACTTTTAAGTTTTTACTCACTGTTGGGGTTTCTTTAGATTAAAAAGAAAAAAAATCAACATTTGGCACGCTTTGCGTGCTCCCATTCCCTCGGAGTACTCGACCTAATTCGTATTCTCATAAAACCGTAATTATTTTCCAATACATTATTTAACTATAATTTAAAATCTTTTTAAAAAAGCGTTTATTTTTTAATTTTTATATTTTTAATTTTTCTAATAAAAATGTCTCCTGATTAAAAAATTATATTTATTTTTCGTGTAGCTGTATATAGTTTTTATTTAGTTAACTCATTGCATGTGTCTTTACTGGATGCTCTTGACTACATTTATATTTATAATTTATATATAAATATATATTATTTATTATAATTTATATATTTTATATATATATATAATATTATAATTATATATATATTATATTATATTATAATTATATTTTAATTATTATATTTATATATAATATTATATATATTATATATATATATAATATTTATATTATATAATTATGTCAGGTTTACATTAGTCCGTCATATGTATTTACTTATTAAAAACCATATTAATGCTCCTAGTATAAAAAGGAAAACCATTTTTTGAATCAGCGTAAAATTTTATTTATGAAATAACTTTTAATAAAAATAAAAAAATGGTTTTAAAGAAACAGTAAAATAAAATGTAGAATAGTTATTTTAAACCTTATGGTTCCAATTTAACGTTAACCTTACGTTGGCCTTTTAATGTTAGGGTGGTGTTTAAAAACTAAAGAATCCCATGGGTTATCCGCGGAGATGGCATTTGGAGTCTGGGTCTCTCGCCTTCGGGGAACGACGGGGTAGGACTTTTTCCCCCCCTCCGGGGTAGGGGTCTCCGGAGCCCTCCGCTCTTGGTATTTGGGTGTCGAGGGGGATTTTCCTCACCCATCCACTTAGCGGGGTAATGGCAATTGGTCTCCCCTATGTTCCCCGTCGCTCGAGCCCCCGTGTGAGATATTATTATTATTATATATATATTATTAATATATATTATAGTTAATATTATATATATTATATAATTTAATTATTATATATATATATATTAAATATTATATATATATATATATATATATATATAATTATAAAGCATTTTTAATGTTTGTACACGTGAGAGAGATCAATATTAACACGTTTCAGTACCCCATTTTATAAATATCAGATCGTTACAATTCATTACGAAATTGTTTTTTTAGAGAATTTTTTCAAATTAACTACATTTGGTTATTAAATATTAATTGTTATTTTATTACTTCGTTTATTGCATTAATAGTATTATACTTAATATGCTGTTTCATAGCTAAAATTTTACGCTGATTTAAAAAATTTATTCTTTCTTAAACTGTAGCATTATATAGTTATTTATAAGATATCATATACGTCTTAGTGTAAAATTCATCGTCTGGCCATATATATATATATTATATATTTATAATTTATATAATATTATATAATTATGTAAAGTAAATATATATACTATATAATAGTATATAGTAATAATATCATTTAATATATAGGTTATTATATTTAGGTATATATTATATATGGTATATATATATATATGGTCACCCTCTAGAAGCCACAAGCCATATCTCAAAAACTACAACAGCCTACCGGGAAAAAGGAATACATTGCTTGGAAAATGCTGGTATGGCAAAATTTTATTGCGGAAAATGTAAAAAAAAAAAAAAAAAAAAATACAAAAACAAAAAAAAAAAAAAAAAAAAATCTCAAAAACTACATTAGCTACAGCGAAAAGGAATACAATTTTTGGAATCCTGGGTAAATTTTGGATAGGAAAAATGTAAAAAAAATAAATTAAATTAAAAATTAAATTATTTAATAATTTATAGTAATATGATTAGACGAGCCTATTAGAAGAGACCTTTTATTGGTTACTCGTTAAAAATAAATAGACTTTCTATAAAATTTAGACTAAATTTTTTTTAAACTAAAGAATACAAGTGTATATCCCGCAACGATGGCAGAGTCGGGGTCTGGGTCGGCCTTTTACCGAGGTAACTACGGGTAGGAACTAATTTCCCGTTTTTCTCCTTCGGGGATGGTCCGCTCGGACGCCTCGCTTCTTTCGCGTATTTTGTCGTCGCGAGCAGGGTTTCCTCGCGACCCTCCTCCTACGGGGTATTATTGGAAAAGTCCACTCCTCTGTGTTACTCTCCGTAGTGTATCTCGAAGCCCCCTAATTTTGCCAATTGTAATACTTTCAAATAATATAATTATATTATTAATTACTAATTGTCTCCAGCACGATTCCACCCTCGCTAAAATAAAATTGCCAATTATTTGTGTGATTTAATTTTTATTTTTGTTTTTTTTTTTACATTTTCCTAGCCAAAATTTTACAAGGATTCCAAAAATGTTTTTCCTTTTTTCTTGTAGCTTTTGTAGTTTTTGGGATATGATTGGTGGTTTTTTTAATCCTTTCTTTTTTTTTTTTTTTTTTTTTTTTTTTTTATTTATCAGTTTCCACTTCTGGTTAAAATTGGACCAGCAATCCAGCAATGTATTCCTTTTTACTGTAGCTGTGTATTTGTTTTTGAGATATGGATTGATGATAGTTGTCGTTGAGGGCAAGTGTACTATATATATTATATATTATTATTATTTATTAATTATATTATTATATATATATATATATTTATATTGAATTTATTTTTTATATTATAATTATTATTATTATTATTTAATATTAATTTTTTATATTTTATATATATTTATTTATATATATATATATTTTTTAATTATTATATTATATATATAATTTTTATATATATAATTTATTTTTTATATTATATTATATAATTTAATTATATTTATTAATTAATTTAATATTATTATATTAATTTATGATTTTCAAATCTCCTCAATTTTACCGATCTCGGGTTTTAACAATAAAATATGAGCTCAGATCTGGTAGGTGTGGATTGGATGCAGCTCACTTTGGGGAAAGTTTATATCCATGCAAGGCTGCACTCTTATAGTATTATTATTCTAAGATACTACTACTTAATCTATTGGTAGATAACTTACTAGCTTTCCTCAGAGCCTGCAGAAAGTTATGATAGGCGACTATATGTTCGAAGTTTAAATATTATATATAGTTCAAATATATTATTACTGATTATCATTACTTAAAGTATAGTATCTGTTATGTCTCTGTACTATTATAGAATATACCTGTAAGCAATAAGCTATACCATTTACCTATTTACAAGTATCACCAAATTTGGGAAATTGACATTCATTTTAGCAGTGGAATTGGACAAGTGTCTGTTAAATGCCAATATTATGCTTAATAATTGTAAATTTTATACTATTTATTTAAATATTTGTCAGAAATAATATGAAGATGACATTAAAAATTACAATAATTCAATTATTGATCATTTTATTTTTTCCTCAAAAATGGAAATTATAAAAAAGCCCCCCCCCAAAAACAAAAACAAAAAACAACAAAAAAGCCCAAGAACCCCACCCCCCAAAAAAAAAAACCACTGGGCTGGTTTATTTTGGTCCGACCGCGGGTTTTTTTTTCCAACCCTGGTTTATACGACATTTGTTTTATCAAAATTGTTAAAATCTTAATAATAAAATTATTCCTTGAAAATGTCCGAAGTGTACGGACGAAAGCTTGGTACAATACTTAAATCAATAGTTTTATTTTATTCAAGAATAATATTGAAGAAAATTTCTTCTGTTGAAAGAAATACTTTCAGGAGGCTTGAAAATGCATCAAAATCATACATTAATAATAAAAATAATAATAATAATAATAATAATAATAATAATAATAATAATAATAATAATAATAATAATAATAATAATAATAATAATAATAAAAATAATAATAATATAATAAATCTTACACAGAGGTGTCTTAATAAAAAAATTAAAAGGCAGCAAAATTTTACTTTTCGAGCTTCACATTTTTGCTTTAAGGCTTTTCCTAAGCAATTCTCTCTTTGTTAGCAAGCAAGCGCAGCACACACACACACACACACACACACACACACACACGACACACACAGCACTCCAACACACAACACACAGCACATTAACACACACACACACCACACACACACACACACACAGTGTCCACACACACCCAGCTGTCCACATATAAGATATATATATAGTAATTATATAATATATGTAATTATATAGTATGTACATATTGATATAATTATAAAATATATTATGTATAATATATATATATATATATATATATAATATATGATGCTAATTTTCTGTATACTGGTAACTATCGATGTGTAAGTTTTCGCGAGTTTAACGAATTAGAGACGATACCGGTATGGTGAGATACACTTTGCCCCCCCATGCTGGCAGATCAAGCCCAAGGACTACAGCTGGCTTCCTGGGCAAAGACCGTTGCCTAAAATCAATTAATTCTTTTTTTTT
>JABUQX010121423.1:20000-30000 GCA_015478945.1 Trachelipus rathkii
TTTGATTACTTAATTATAATTATTATTATTATTATATATTCATTATTATTTTTTTTTTTTTAGACCTTTCTATTGTTTTTTTTATTATTATTATTATCTATTTATTATTATTATAATTATTAGTTATTATTATTATTATTATTATCATTATTTATATTTATTATTCATTATTTTATTATTATTACTCACAGTTTTTATTGTTTACTATATAATTAATAATATGTACATCATTATTTATTATTATTATTTATTATTAATTAGTTATTATTGATTATATTATTATTATTATTGATTATTATTATGCGCCATATTATTATTATTATTTATTATTAATTATGGTTTTATCATTTATTTTTAAGCTCAGATTATTAAATGTATTCTTTTTTCGGCGTTTCAAGAGGACATCATCCTGTGTTGCCAATTAGTCCGACCCTATTTCACTATACTCGGGATATTTTGGTTATATAATGATTGATGTTTGAATTGTAAAATATTTAAACAGTATAATATAAAATTCTGTCAGAGTTCTTAAATTATACTAAATTGTATTTCTATGTATTGAATAAATTGTTTTAATTGAAATGAATTGAATTATTATTATTACCTGAGTTTTGTTTATCAATTATCTTTTTTTCCAATATTATAAACTCATTCTAATAATGGTAAGAATACTATTATGTGTACTCGCTATTCGTCGCAACGGTGGTTTAACTGTAGAGCGTCGGGTTTACATAGAGTAGAGAGTAGGTTCGATCCCTCGTCGGGCATCTTGGTAGTTTTTATTTTGAATAATAATAATAATAATAATAATAATTATTATTATTATTATTATTATTATTATTATTATTATTATTATTATTATTATTATTATTATTATTATTATTATTATTATTATTATTATTATTATTATTAGTATTATTATTATTATTAATGTATTATTATTATTATTATTGTTTTTATCGTCATTAGCAATACAAGAGACAAATAACTAACTCAACGACTAATCCTATGTAACAACTAGCTACTGCCTATTTTTATTATCTATTATTATTAAAAACTCAATATCAGCATTTATTCTTTAAACATATGATTTTGTTTGCCTTTTTCAAGCCCTCCTAAATGTATTTTCTGTCTAAGAAGAAATATTTCTTTAGTATTATTCGGAATAAATAAAAATTATGCCTTTAAAAACAGCTACAAGCTTTCGTCTCCGAACACTCTTCGGACATTTTCAAGGAATAGTTTTATTTTTTAATTTTAACAATTTTGAATAATATAAATATTATCAAACATTGTTAAAATATAAAAATAAAACTATTCTTGAAAATGTCCGAAGTGTACGGAGCGAAAAGCTTGGTATGTTTTTAAAATCATAGTTTTATTTTATTTCCAGAATAATACTAAATGAAAAATTCTCTTCTGTAACATGAATACATTTTAGCGAGGCTGAAAAGCACAAAATCATATATTATTATTATTATTATTATTATTATTATTATTATTATTATTTAATATTATATTTTATTATTATTATTATTATTATGTATTATTAATTTTAATTTGTAGTAGTTTTCGTAGTGGTTGTAATTATATATCAGTGATTGTATTATTATTGTTGTAAATTATTATGCATATTATTATTATTATTATTCATTATTATTATTAACTATTATTTATTATTTATTATTATTATTAATTCATTATTATTTTTTGTTTATCCTACTATTCATTGTTATGCATTATTCCCAGTTTATATTACTATTATTATTGTTCACTTTTTATTATTATTATATTATTATTTTATTATTATTATCTCATTATTATTTATTATTAATTTTATTGATTATTATTAAATTAATCTATTATATATTATATTATTATTATTATTATTATTATTCATTATAATGGATACTATTAGTATATTTTGATTTATTTCAATTCATTATTATTATTATTATATTCATCTATTATTATTATTATTGTTATTCATTATTATTATATATTATATTTTTATTATTATTATCTATTATCTATTATTATTATTATTATTATTATTATTTTATTTATTATTATTATTATTATTTTAGTAGTAGTAAGTAGTAGTGGTGGTCAGTAGTGGTAGTGGGTGGTAGATTAGTGGCAGTTATTGTGAATTATTTCAGTATTATTAAATTAATATTATATTCATTATTAAATTATTATTATTATTATTAATTATTATTATTATTATTATTTATTATTATTACATTATTATTAATTATTCATTATTAATTATTATAATTATTATTATTATTTTATTATTATTATTATTATTATTATTAAATTATCTATTATTATTATTATTATTATTATATTATTATTATTATTATTATTATTATTATTTATTATTATTATAATTATTTATTATTAATATTATTATTATTAGTTATTATGCACTGTTTATAATGTTATGCTATTTTAATTATATACTATTAATCATTGTTATTATTATTAAATTAAATTTTATTATTATATTATTATTATTATTATTTATCTATTATTAATTATTATTATTATTATGTTGTTCGTAAGTACAATAGAGCGGCGGTAGTGGTGGTAGTGATGTTATTACTAATTTTTATTATTATTATATTATTATTATTATTATTATTATTATTAATTATTATTATTATTATTATTATTATTCTCTAATTATTATTATTATTATTTTATTTATTTTTATTATTATTATTATATTATTATTGAATTATTATTAATTATTATTATTATTATTATTTATTATTATTATATATTATTAATTATTATTATTATTATTATTACTCTATTATTGTTTGTTAATTGTTTTTGTTATTAAATTATTGTTATTATTTGCTATTATTATTATGATTATTATTATTGATATATTACTACTTATTATTATTATTAGTTATAATTATTTATTATTCATTATTTTATTTATTATTATTATTATTTTATTATTATTATTATTATTATTATTATTATTATTATTATTAATTATTATTATTATTTACTTATTATTATTATTATTATTAGTATTATTCATGATTGGTAATGACTGATTTGATAACTCATTACTATTAATCAGTAGACTTGTTTTAACTATTATATTTATTTGTAAAATTATTTTATTTATTAATTATTAATTTACTTATTATTATTATTTTTATTATTGATTAATTATTATTCATTAATTATTATTATTATTATTATTATTATTATCTATTATTATTAATATTATTATTAATCATTATTATTATTATTATTATTTATTATATTACATTTTTTACTTGTCTACTACATATTGGTATTTTATTATTATGTATTCTTATTTCTTATTCATTATTATTATTTAATATTATTATTATTAATTATTTATTATTTTATTATTTATCATTAATATTATTATTATTATTATTATTATTATTATTATTATTATTATTATATTATTAAATATTATTATTATTTATTTATTATTATTATTATTATTATTATTATATTCATTATAATTATTATTATATTATTATTATTATCTATTATTATTTATGGTTTTAATTATTTTAAGCTCATTCATCTATTAAAGGTTTTCGGGTTCAAAGGACATAATCTCGTGTTGCAATAGTAGACCCATTTCACACTACTAGGGAATTAATTTTGGTTATTATAGTGTATTGATGTATTGAAATTGTAAAGATAGTTTAACACTATAAATATAAAGAATTTATGTCATACTGCGTTAATTATAACTAAATTTGTATTTTCTATGTATTGAATAATTGTTTTGAATTGAACTTGAATTGATATTATTTATTATTACATGACTTTTTTCTTATCATTATTACGGGCTGCGGAGTCGGTGTCGGAGTGTTGGAGTCAGCGGTCGTGGAGTCGTGCCAATTTTCCAGGAGTCCGCGGAGTCCCGGAGTCGGAGTCGAAAATTCTGTGGAAGGGTGGCGTCGGAGTCGGAGTCGGATCGAAAATTCTGTGGAAGTGGAGTCGAAGTCGGAGTCGGAGTCGAACCCTGCGTTGAAAAGGGTGGAGTCGGAGTCCGAAAATTTTATAGAATTCATTATTATTATTCTTATTATATCATTATATATTATATTATTTATATTTATTATTAATTTATTATTATATTATCTATTATTATTTATTATATTTAATTCATTGATAACAAATTGGTGGTGTTGTCTGTTCATACATTTAGGAAGGGAAGTTTCATATTTGTTTTCTGCAAATTCTTGGTTTAATATATATATATATATCTATATATATATACTAATTATATATAGTATAGTAAGATTGAAATATATATCTATTATATACTATTATATATATATGTATAATATATATGTATAGTATATATATATGATAATATACTATATTATATAGTACTATAATGGCGATATTATTAATATCTATAGGCTCATATCATCATCATCTTCCATTATTCTCCTTTGTTTCTTCCTCCCTCAAGACTTGTGGGTAAGGTGCATGACATGCAGTGATAAAGAAAAGAGTAGAAGAAATTTGACACAAGTCGAAGAAAGTCGCTTCTTCACGCCCCCTCTATACCTTTAGTGAGAACTCGTACGCATGTCAGAAAATCCATCTCCTAGAGTTATGGGACCTGAGACGCACGACCGCTGCATCTATGTGCAGTATCGTCAGTGTGGGCCTTCAATCTCCTTTGGCTCACGGTGAGGCCTCAACACTCTCATACCCTCCTTACACAAACCGCCGCCATTTCTCTCTATCCTCGCACCTCTGTCTTCATCGCCTCTGCAAAATCTCAATTCTACTCCTGCAGACATTCTTCTACTACTCAATCATTTTTTTCGTGAACCCCCAGCCGTCCGATTCTCAAGCACTTACTTCACCACTTATAAACTCCGCTTAACGCAACCGACTACATCATTCATGTCTTTCCATATGACCAAATCCTTTTAATCCAATCTCACTTCATTTATTCTCTCTTTTATCCCTTTCTTCACACCACCCACTCTTAATCCGTTGCATTTCCTCATTTTATAATTTTTCTTCACTACATTAACACGCCCCTAGATGTCCCATCTGAACACCATTGGAACTTTATTGAGTCTATATTCTTCTTATTCTCCGACCCTAGAACTCACTCCTATACAATTAACACAAGGTACAACATACCCTTCATGTAAGACCCCAGCTTGCACGTCCAGACTTATTGCTTTCAATTATCTAGCACCAAGCAATCTTAATTGCTTAGGCCGCCACCCATTCCCTCCATTCACTAACTTTACGTACTACATTCTTGGGCTCTGCAGTGGCATCCGTTCACCGTTTTCATCCAACATATATTTATAAATATTTTATTTAATCTGGCAGCGAGCATCTGTGTTCGCAGATTGTTCATTCATCTAACATAACTTCACGCCGAGGTCTCTGTCTCTCACGTTCACAACCATTTTAATCCTACTCTATGGTACTGGACGTGTACTTTCAAACCCCGTCCTTATTGTACACGACTGCCAAACCCTTTCTCTACCAATCCTCTTTAATACTCTCTTTCAGATTCCAACCACAGCTATATACCCATAATCATGGCACACTACGCATATAATTCTAAGTTCAGGCAGCCTCGCTTCACTCACGTCGTCCATTCTCCTTCCACTCAGTTCTAACATCTCATTTACCTGCCTCCCCTTCATCTCTACATTCCTTTCATTAACCCGGCATCCATTTATATCTACTAATTTTTTCGATATAACCAAGGAGTCATATACACTCCTCTTGGCTTCACTCATTCTTCATTTCTTCTTCTCCTTTATTCATTAAATCGCTATTAAGTATTAAACCAATATTTATAATAATATATTTCTACTCTTTATTTAAGTTATTACTACTGTATTAGTACCTAGGTTATTATTATCTATCTATCCTCTTATTATATCTATAGCTTTTTCCAAGTTTATTTATCCCCCTCCACTTAAAATTTAATCTAACAATTTAAACTTGCTACAAATTATCTATAATATTCTATAAATATTATCTACTATATATTCTGGGACCCTCATTTCTTATACCTAATAAATATTTAAATAAATCATACATTAGTTTAGAATATATAGTATATACTATAATACCTTATTATAATTAACATAATTATACCATTATATATAGCAATTTTCTTACAATCATATAGAATCAATACCATACACAGGAAATTCATCAAGCTTACTATAAAAATTAGTATGTAACATGGTTCCCTCACTGAGTGTTTCATATCGATATATCTTAGTATTATGCTGTCCTTCTTTGTTTTTTGGTTTTCTCCCCTTCTTTTGTCTTGTTTTGTTCTTCTTCTTGTCCTTGTTGGCTTCGTTTTTGTTCTTGTTCTTGTTCTTGTTCTTGTATTTGTTCACTTCTTGTTTGTTTGTCTGATCTTGTTTATGTTCTGTTCCTTGGTTCTTAATTCTTCCTGTGTTTTTTGTTTTGTTCTTTTTCCCTTGATCTTTTTCCATGTAACTTTTCGCCTTCCTTGTATTTTGTTTCTCTTTCTTGAGCTTGTTTATTGTATCTTGTATTTGTGCCTTTCTGTTTTGTTCTTGTTCGCTTTCTTGTTCTTGTTTTTGGTTCTTGTCGTTGGTTTTGGGTTTGTACATGTTCCTTTCCTGTTTTTTTTCTTGTTTCCCTCTTCCTCTATCGAGGCGTAAATTAATGAATCTGAAAAAATTTGTGAAGCAAAAAGTGTCGATTGAACATTCTCTTCTTATAAATAACGCACGTGTTTATAACACGCAATTCTTGCTATATATCTTCTACAAATGAGAATCCTGAGACGTTGATGTCTAAATTTTGCGTATCATATATTTCTTAAGCTGCTATGAACACAATGCTTATCTGCTGAAGTTTTCAGCACCAAAATTTTTGACCTTTGTGTAGTTTTTATCGGGTCTTGCAAGGTTTCGAGCGTGATAAGAATTTATTCTTATGACTAGAGAATAAGGGACTTTTTTCAATCATTCAATTTAACCAGTTCAGATTTTTGAATATTATTCTATGCAAATGAATGATTGCTACAAAATTTTTTGTATACAGTTTATATGAATCGGAGCATCTTCGAAATGGACTGACTATTCACTATGCATGCTTGCCTGGCTGCATGCTTACTAATGGTATATGGAATCAATGCAATAGAGGGGGTAGAAAATATTTGATATGATGTGTGAATATAAAGAAATCCATGCAAAAGAATAATTGACAAAGTTAGATAAAGTATAAGTATTGATATTATGACCGTTTCAATTAAGTTACATCAACTTTCAGATTGAAAGATTAATTCTATTAACTACAATGGGTTAATTTTATAAATGGATCTAGTTCTATGGTTATTTAAAATAATTAGATGAGTCAATATAAATGATATTTAGCAGTTATATAAATTTATCGGGTTAATATTAAATAATTGTACCCTCTTCAACGGAATAAACTCTGGGAAAAATTATACTACTAGTAGTTGCTGAAGTTTCCAAGATAGTTGGTTGCGCTCCGGGTGCATATCTTTGTTTCTACGCGGCTCACTATTTTTGTTTTCTGGCTTCGGGTTCACTTACTGTTCCCCGTATAGGCATGTTGGAGATTTAGTTTGATTTCTCGACTTTGGTCAAAGTCGCGTTCATTATTTTTTTCTTTTGTATTCTTCAAAATGCAAGTGTTCAAATTTGAGAAATTAGTTGAAACAAAAAATATCGTTCTTATTCTGTATGCTTATCATGTATAGTTCACTGTCTATAAGTGTTTTTCTGGGAGTTCATGTATGTTCTGGAATTGATTTTGAATTTGATTACGTGCTGGAGTCGGTATGTCTGGTTCTATCGTCGTTGAGTCGAAAATTTTTGCTTCCAGTGGGAGTCGGGAGTCGAGTGCGAAAATTTTTTGTTTCAAGTGAGTCGGAGTCGAGTCGGAGTCGGGTCGAAAATCCAAATTTCATAATTTTGACAAAAAGTCGGAGTCGAAAAATTATTTTACGACTCCGCAGCCCTGATTATTACTTGTTCCCAGATACTATTCAGTAACCACTTCTTAATAATGTAAAGTCGACTAATTATGTGGATATTATCATTCGTCTCAACTGTTGGTTAAACTGTAGAGCGTCGGGGTTTAACATGGTGTTGAAAGTAGGGTTCGATCCTCTCGTCGGGAACGTTGATGAGTCTTTAATTTTTGAATAATAATAATACATTATCTATTATATTATTATTACTTATTATATTATTATTATTATTATTATTATTATTATTGATTATGCTTATTATTACTATCTATTGATTTATTTGTGCGTTATTCAGTTGATTATTGTTTATTTATATTATTATTATTATTATTATTATTATTATTATTATTATTATTAATTAACGTTGATAGGTTGCGATGCCCTTTCAGCCCTTCGACGCAGGTTCTTCCCTGGATTGCATTCTATTCCTGTCCATCATCGCCTAGCACGAATCCTCTCTGAATCCTCTCATTTCCGAAGTGACAGCGTTTTTGACTTCCTGTGTGGTTTAAACATCCTCTATAAGATTTAATTATATATTTAGAAAAAAAATTCGAATACTAAATTATACTAGAAAAAACTTTTATAAAATAATAGTATTGGATAAATTTGAATTATTTCTCTCTACTATTTTTATGAAATTGATAAAGTTATAAATATATTTGCATAATTCGGAATTGCAATATATTGCACATTTCAGGTACATGCCATTTTTTCCCCAAATAGCGTACAGTTTATTTCAATATAAGGTTTGGATACCAGCATATAAACCTGGAGAAAAAATGTAATATAAATAAGAGCGATTCATCAATTTTAATTTGTTTTTAATTATATTTGTGTAATTAAGGTGTGTCGACAATATATTTATTATACAAGGCACACATTATTTACAAAGTTGAGAACATCCCATAAATTGTTTTATTTAAGGTACACTTTATTTTGGCTCCAAATATTTAGAAAAAAAATCGAATACTAAATTAAACTAGAAAGAACTTTTATAAAATAATATTATTGGATAAATTTGAATTATTTCTCTCTTTTATTTTTATGAAATTTTGATAAAGTTATAAATATATTTGCATAATTCGGAATTGCAATATATTAAATGAGAGACACAATATATTCACATTTCAGGTACATGCTATTTTTTTTCCAAATAGGGTACAGACCAATATATTCACATTTCAGGTACATGCTATTTTTTTTCCAAATAGGGTACAGACCAATATATTCACATTTCAGGTACATGCCATTTTTTCCCCAAATAGCGTACACTTTATTTCAATATAAGGTTTGGATACCAGCATATAAACCTGGAGAAAAAATGTAATATAAATAAGAGCGATTCATCAATTTTAATTTGTTTTTAATTATATTTGTGTAATTAAGGTGTGTCGACAATATATTTATTATACAAGGCACACATTATTTACAAAGTTGAGAACATCCCATAAATTGTTTTATTTAAGGTACACTTTATTTTGGCTCCAAATATTTAGAAAAAAAATCGAATACTAAATTAAACTAGAAAGAACTTTTATAAAATAATATTATTGGATAAATTTGAATTATTTCTCTCTTTTATTTTTATGAAATTTTGATAAAGTTATAAATATATTTGCATAATTCGGAATTGCAATATATTGCACATTTCAGGTACATGCCATTTTTTCCCCAAATAGCGTACACTTTATTTCAATATAAGGTTTGGATACCAGCATATAAACCTGGAGAAAAAATGTAACATAAATAAGAGCGATTCATCAATTTTAATTTGTTTTTAATTATATTTGTGTAATTAATATGTGTCGACAATATATTTATTATACAAGGCACACATTATTTACAAAGTTTAGACCATCCCATAATTTTTTTTATTTAAGGTACACTTTATTTTAACTTTTTTTTTTGGCTCCAAATATTTAGAAAAAAACTTGAATACTAAATTAA
>JABUQX010121424.1:5000-15000 GCA_015478945.1 Trachelipus rathkii
TTATTATTATTATTATTCATTATTACTATTATTATTAATATTATTATTTTTATTGTTATCATTTATTTATTTATTTTTATTGTTATTATTATCTCAATTATTGTTATTTCGAAGTTAATTTGTTTTGCAACTAAAATGGCTTCGAAATTACAACAATAAAAATTAACAATGAAATAAATATATAAATATTTTTATCTCAAAAGTTTTGAAGTTAAATATTTCAAAAATTTGATCAATCTTCTAAACTGAAAGCTTTCAAATAATAATAATTAAAACTGACGGAGTCGTCTACTTACGTTACCAAAACTGTAAAGTTAGTATTTAAAAATCTTTCTAGATTTTATTTAAAAAATAATAATTTTAAAAATTGTTGAACAATTCAAATTCTGGCTGCTTGTTAAAATGAGAATCGTAAGGCATAGTTTTTTTTAACGTCTCCAATCCAAAATTAAAATCTTTGATAAAAGTCTACAGTTGGATTACCAAGAATGTACAGAAGAAAGAAGTTCATTCTCCACCCTATGTCTATTTGGTTTCACTTAATAAAATTAGACTATCGTTTTGCTTTTGTATACTAGTTGATAAGTCAGGGATAATGAGCTCTAGCCCAAGATCCTTGTCTTTTATACCCATTAGAATCTTATTTTTTGTTTTAGCAATAGGATGGGTATCCGGCGATTTCATTGCGAAATTTCAACTTGTTATGCAAAAGAAAAATATAATATGAAAATACTATTGTGAAATTTGGGAAAAACCCTTAGGGAAAAACCGTGAGAAAATTATTGATAGCGTGAGAATATTATTATTTCGAAATATGTTTTTCCAAATAGTTCTAAATATCATTAATTAATTTAATATGGGATTTCTACATCCTGTTTACTTGGTTGGGGTTTTTATCAATTAAGCAATCGGACTTTTTCATATCTCCCCCCTTAAAAATTTTAAACTTAAAATTTGACTTAAAAATCAAAAATTAAAAATCAAAAATATTAAGTAAACTAAAATATTTCAAAAAATCAAATAATAAGTTATGCAATAACTTATTAATATAATGTTCCGGCTTGAGTTCCATAATGTGATCTTCGTGTATGAGTCGAATCCTTTTCCGTCTCGTCAAGCCTTTTCTCTCCCTTGTATCTTTTGAAGTATCCCAATTGCCATGTTCTCTATAACACCTTAAAGAAAAAGAAAATATCGGCAGCAGTATTGGGTCTTTAAAAGATTGGAAAGATTTACATGTTAATATGTAAAATGTAATATAAATTGTAAGAATTTGTATAAAATGAACTGTATGGGAATTACTAACATGTGTTATTTTGAGTAATGTTTAAATGCTGTTGTGCATGTTACATGTTGCAAAAGTAAGTTTCTAGTGACTGAATTTGATGTCTAAAATAATGTTTGTATGTTGTTAAATGTTCAAAAAAAAATTGTTGACTGATCAAAATGCTACTGAATGTTCAAAATGCTGTTGACTTGTATGTGAACTGTTACTTGTCTATAAAGTTGTGAACATTGTGATATGAAATGTTATTAACATTGAAATATAATAATGAAATAAAAGAAAATTGAAAAAATAAAATTCCAAAAAAAAAAATTTAAATTCTTAGGAAAATCTTCCCGTATTTCGTTTTCTAGAAATCTGTATTTTCATTAAAATCTATTTGTAATAGGGATTATTATTATATAATGAACAGGGATAATATTCAAGTTGTTAAAATTATTAAAATTGTGAAAATGGTTAAAATTGTTAAAATTTTATTAAAGTTGCAAAGGAAATATTTAACCTTTCTTTTCATTAACTTTTATATGTGAACAGGGACAATATATATAAATATAAAAATAATTATTAAATCTGCGTGATATATATTAAAGATTTACGCTATTATTCAATTCATGTTGGGATAACTTTATAATCATGAAGAAAATTAAAAACAAGTGTCTTCGAGCAATTTCGCATGTTAATTTATAAATCTGTAAACTTGCAAAGTTACTCGAAAGCAATTGTTAATACGTTATTGAATCGAACAGGGACGATATATATGTATAAAGAAAATGTTATAAGATATTGCAATAAATGTCCTCATCCTTAAAATTGATATTAACTGAAATTTGTTACTTATTCCTGCTGGGACAGCGTGGTGATTATATAAACTGAAATAACGACATTATCCTGAAAAAATGCGTAGCTCAGTGCTCCCTGCTAAAATGAATATCTGTAAAAGAATACATTATTGTTCCCTGATAGTATACTTACTTCAGAGAAATTCTGTAAAAAAGTTTTGGATTAGGATTAGTAAATAAATAAAAATGTAAAATCATTTTCTGTAAAAAATTGAATTAGGATTAGTAAAATAAATATAATGATAATTCCTGTAAATTTTAAATAAGTTTTCTTAGGTACTTCTGTTATTATAAGAGTATATTACCATCACCAAAATTTATATTTTCAGCTAAAAAATATAACAAAATTTGTGTGCGTGTGTGAATTAGTAAGAAATATTCTCGTTTGGGAGAATCTATGATCATTTTAAACAAAAAAAAAATTAATTATTCACACTATTATTCCACATTCATCCTTACACCTCCTTGTTCACCTATTTTTGATGGAAAAAAAAATGTAAAATTTAAACATAAAATTTAAACATAAATTACTAGGTGTGTTTATATTGAAACATTATTTCATACTGAATTATGAACTGTTATGCCATAAAATGCTATGTTTTAAACTAAGGTAACAAGACTAACATAGCTTTATGTATGCAAGTTACTCATTATGTACATGTCTGTTGCTTGTGAAATCAATTAATGAATAACTGTTTCCATGTCGTCTGCATATACACATAATGCTCCATATGTAAGTATTACTTTCAAATATTTATGTAATGCCCACATATGAATCATCTGATGTATATCTCATAATTTACATCTATGAATGAATACATGTGTACTTGTATTTATGAAAGTTATATATAAGAAATTTTTACTTTAAACGTGAAATATTTAAATGTTGTTATTCAAATGAAATAACAAATCGTGGTATGTAGGTCAAACTAAATTATTGTTACCTGACCCTTTTACACTGTATTGACATGTTAACTCTTTCATTCATACATTTTAACGTTACAAGTAATTTGTAATGACTAATGATAAGTCTGTAACCTTGTGTTGTATGCAATCTTAAATAAGTTTAATGTGATACGTTAAAATCAGTTAGTGGTGACAATGTAATGTTCATACTATTTAAAACTTGATATGTGTCATCGTGTTTAATGATCATAATTGACGTTGAATTATTTGGTCATTATTACTTACACTAGACATTTATTATGCATTGATCAAATATTATTAAAATTCAAATATTATTTTTATTCCAACTATCACTCATATTTACGTTAATAAGATAAATTATCTTTAAAAATTGTTATCATTTATACGTTGAGTTGTTATGTGGAAAGAAATTCTTCTCTATTAAATTACAAGATATTACTTATTTTTACTCTTGTTTCTAAACTGATTATCCTCTACATGATGCCTTTTTAATTATATGCGACTTCAAACTTAGGTACTCTAAATTTAATTCCATTAGAATCCCCAAAGTTGAAGTTGTATAAACTTATTTGCTTTATTTCTAAGGATGTTCTTACCTTTTGAATCAGTTTTTCGATTTAGAACGATCTTGCTTCTTTATATCAGCTGTTTTGCTCTTATTACCAGAATCACACTTCCTTCTTCTAAAATTATTTTCTAAAATTATTATCTTCATTGATTTGTTTTCTAACTATTATTGTTTTCAAAGAAAGTTGTTTTCTTTCTTATATGTGTTCAACATTAACTTTTACTGCTGTCTTCCTATGACTTTAAAGTATTGAATCAATGGTTCTATCTTTTCTTTCCTAAAGATGTTTTGACTTTACATTACTATGGATACACAGGTTCTCTTTACTGGTATAATCAAATTCTTGTCCTAAACCATCTATATTCTCCTCTTATATTCTAAAATTTATCAGATTAAATCAGATGTAAAGTTAGCTCCTTTACAGCGTGTTTTTGAAATATATCAGTGTGGGAAAATATTTGCAGTTTACTTTTACTGTTATAAACTTCTTTTGTTATCGCTTGGTTCCCTCTTCCATTTGAAACAATGTGAATGGATAGCTTGAATCGCACTTCTCTCATCCTTCAACAAATGTCAAATTTCAGATTGGTAAGTTCTGATGATTCTATTGATCCTGTAACATGGTGCTTCTGGCTTCTTCGCCATAGATAGTTAAGGTTTCTTCTATGGTTCCTTAAGTATTAAATCTATCATTCCTTTCTTCCCGATCAATTTGTATTTGATCCGATGGATAAAACTGTGATGTACTGTTACCTGGTTCCATGTCTTTAAGATTAGTTGATCCGCTGGATGATTGATTTGATCCGCTGGATAATACTGAGAGGTTATCATATGAAGAAAACTCATATAGTCTTTATTTATATATAGAGGCTTTCTCATCATATTGGAACTGACAGGCTGACTGGATGTGCTCATTCTTCCCTTTTGGATGAGCTTTTACTTATCTCTTGTCATTTTTGTTCTGTTATTTTCTTCTTAATAGTTTTATTTCTGGTTAAGCTTTATTGTTCATACTTCTACTGTGTCCAATGTGAGTGTTATTTAGTGATAATCTCTCTATTTTGCCTGTCCTTTCCCTCGTTAAGCCAGGAGGATAAATAACAGACTACATAAAGAAATTATTTTCAATAACCTTTTTCATGGACTGATTTCTCTATTTAATTTCTTTCTGCTTTGAAGGCTTCTTTATTTATTAAAAGTATCTTAATGTGTGATCTGCTGATATCGTTCTTTATTGTTGTAATTCTGCAGGGTTTTGGTGATATTCTGTATAAATTTAAATGGCATTTTCTAACTGTTTCTTTATGCCTTTTTATATGCATCATGTGTTCAATATTGTATCTTTATATTACAACCTGCATTCTTCTATATTCTTCCGATCACAAATAAAAACCGTACACCTTATCTTGTGTCGCCTTGAAAAACCAAAACTAGAGTTACACCTCTTGGGATTTTAACCCTGTACCAAATTTGAAATCGTCTGCATGGCCACTGCTGGCAATTTCTTGGATCTTGTTCTTTCTTTGTTCACAAAGATAGGCGGTTGGTATGATCAGATGAAACTTTTGATTGATTTGCGTAGTCAGCTTCATGCTTGTGTTATAGGGAAAGTTTTAGAGTCGAAGTTACTACTTCAATAAGAGTGACAATGGATATTTGTCAACAGTCTTTACCTCTACCTTTCTCTTTTCCCCAAATATTTAGCTTCCTTCTATATATCAATCAGATGAGTCTGAAGCACTTCGTGTCCTATTAGAATTAGAAAAGCTGGAAGGCGAGCATTGTTAATCTCTGTTCCCTTAGAAAGATAATTTGCTTATGCTTTTCCGGCAGCTCTCAAGGGCAATTCCAGTTTTCCTCTTCTGCTATTAACTCTGTATCTTCTGCTCAATGCGCGATGATACTTGCGACTTTTAAGATGGTGGACACTTAAACGTCAGAGTGTCATTAACGTTTACCCTAAGTACATTAGAGTTGTGCGATGAAGTTTCTTTACAGATACTATCATCAATTTGGATCAGCGTATTTTCCGAATTTTCTTTATCTCGTACTTCATACGTCTACTCTTTCTTCAAGAGGTTCTACACATCATTATGTGTAAAGCAGTATGATCCTTACAGCTTTCGGTACCTTCTCTCTATGTACCTCATCATTCTAGTTCACACTTGTGATCATAATCAAATGGACCATTCCCTTATCTCCTTATCAGAATCAAGATATCTGAATCAATCGGAGAGGTCGGACTCCAACAGTTCCTTACAACTGAGGCCCTTACCAGTGTAAGCTGCACTCATTCCCATTTGAATGACTATGCACGCTCGGGATGGAATTATTTCATCCTTTGTATATTTACCAAAGGGTTGCAAGTAATGTTCACAGATGGTAAATCTTTTACCTCTCTGTCTTACAGGTAAGTGAGCTAAGGTGGGACAACATTTGTCCTTCCTCGAACCTAATCAGGTATTCACTTGCAATTGGAATCAATCTTCGGATCCCCTTCACCTAAAATTTACAATCTTGTAAAGGTGGCCCTACAGCATGTTTTCTTAATGCCTTATTATCCTCAGAATCTCCTTCAAAAGTGTCTGAGTTCTTCATCGGTACTGTCCTCACGAATTTACGAATAAATCCTGAGGTCTGGAGACTTTATAATCGTACAAGTCACCTACAAAACATCACACATGAATGTCCGTGGCGGTCTTACCTGAGACTTTATAACATTACTGATCACCTATAAAAATATCTTGCGATATTGTTCGAGGCGGGTCCAGATACCTTTCTTTATTGGCATAAATCAAAATGGAAAGCTATTTATATGATAGTTTAAAATGCTTTCAAAAAAAATTACAATAATGTTATAATTTTCCTATATTCGATGGGAAATAAATAAAAATATATATATATAAAATTGGATTCCGGAAACTTAACTATGCTGTGGTGAATTAATATCATGTTCTTCAACATAAATTTTCTATGCTTCCTAAACCTAAAATTTAAATCGGCTGTGCCTTTTAGCCTCAATTCTATACTAATCAACTTTCTTTCATAGTCAGTTGCCTTTACCTGAACTATGTAAGCAATGCTCAATCGAAGTGAATATATATATATATATATATATATATATATATATATATATATATATATATATATATATATATATATAGTGTATATATATATATATATATATATATATATATATATATATATATATATATAGTTAAATATATCAAAAAAAATATATATATATATATATATATATATATATATATATATATATATATATATATATATATATATATATATATATATATATTGTTCGAGATTCATTTTATCTAAATATTTGTTGTAAGTTTTTAGCGGCTAGCATAAATAAAGTGTTCTTCCATAAACTATGGCTATTTCTATCGCCTTTGAATCGATTATTTCTGATTTGAGCTATTAATTGGCTCTATGCTTTAATGTGTTTGTGCCTATCTGCTATTTGTGCCAGATTTGTTCTGATTTAACAAACAGAACAAAATTCCATAATACTTCCATTCATCTGTAATGGTTTGGGCATAAAGGTATAAGGTGCTGGCTGGAATCAATCCTTTCAATTTGCGAGGCGCAATAATACAAAAATATTATTATATATATATATATATATAAAGATAGCAGTTATATATATATATATATATATATATATATATATATATATATAGTGTATATATATATATATAGTATATATATTGAAGTGAAAAAAACGCGAAAGCGTTTCACACGATAAATGGGGAAACAAAGAAGAAAATACCGGAGGAGATAATAATTAGTTCAGAAGGATATATGGAAGCTCATCATTTAAAGTTCGTAACAAACAGTCACGCACGAAGTCACAATCACGCAGATAAAAGCCATCATAACAATAATAATTTTAGATCGAGAGGCAGTGGTTACTCTACGAATAGTAATCATAAAAGTAGTAGCCAACATACATCAAGGGCAACAAGCAATGAAAGCAAGATCGGTAGCGGGAGCGGCGACAGACAGAATCATCGTCGCAGTAGCAGTGAGCCCAGAGAGGTGATCACGTGCTACAAGTGTCAAAGGAGAGGGCATCTCGCTAGAGACTGTAGAGCCCCTCCATATTTCAACTATAGTGGTAGAGGACAAAGTAGTTCAGGCAAACAGAAGGAAGAAGTAAAGAGCACGGGAGCATCCGGAATCTTTGAAAGCGGCAATAAAGTCCTGAATGGTTCAGGTGAAGAGCCGAATCTCCTGAATGAAGTAAAGAAGGTGGAAAATGACAAGTTGTCACACCTACCTGTAACTTATGGGACGGTGAATGGCTATCAAGTCAAAACACTCCGAGATACTGGTTGTAGTGTCGTAGTGGTGCGAGAGAAATTCGTACCAAAGAGGTGTTATGTTGGAGACACCATGAAGATAAGATTGCTGGACCGAACGGTGATAGAGGCTCCACTCGCGACAATTGACGTGGATACCCCTTACTTTGTGGGTAGGACGACCGCAGCAGTACTGCCGGAGGTCGTCTATGATTTAGTCATTAGGAATGTCAAAGGTGCATTACCCTTGAGTCAGCCTAACCTCGCATGGGAGTCGACTGTGTGTCGAGGTTCTCGTAATGTAGAGGACGAGCATAACCATAGAAGTTTGCTATTCCCCATCGCCGAGAACGCTGAGGAAGATTCTCAGGAAGAATCTGTTCAAACAAATCATAGTTTTGGAATGGCGAGTTTGGAGGTGGAAGAATGTTACAGAGGGAAACCGTCGGTACCACAATCTTTGGACGTCAATGAAATAGATGTCGAGCCAACCGCGGAGCCATCACTGAATGTGATGATAGGGTCCCATTGTTCATCTAAGGGTGAAGAGGTTACAGGAAAAGAAGTAGTTAAAGTCCCTATGAAACCACTGAAAAATGTTGAAGAAGGTACAGAAGTACCGGATGTCCAAGAGACATCGATTGAAGAAAGTACACATTGGTCTGATGAAACAGATCGTACTTACGAAGATGGTGAGTCATTGAGAAGTGATGCAGCCGCTCACACACAAAGTTCTAAAGAGAAGAATGTAGTAGCTGTGGGTGAAGGAGAGATAACTCATGGTGAAGATATACAAGAACTCATTAGTGATCGGGAGACTTTTAAAAGTAAGCAAAAAGACGATATTACTCTACAAAGGATATGGAGGTCAGTAGAAAGAGGTGAGAACAAGTATATAGTGAAGAATGGGGTACTATTTAAAAGAGTTATGGAAAACCAGCAGGAGAGATTTACTTTGGTTGTACCAAAAGAATATAGGAGTAGAGTCATGAAGGTGGCACACGATGAAGTCTTCGGTGGTCATCAGGGAGTAAAGAAGACAATGGGTAAAATTACCCAACAGTTCTTTTGGCCAAACATATATCTGGATGTAACAAAACATTGTTACTCTTGTGACATATGTCAGAGAACGTGCCCGAAAGGCTCAGTAAAGAAAATACCTCTGTGTCCCATGCCCATCATTGAGGAGCCATTTCAAAGAGTAATTATCGACCTGATCGGACCAATCTCACCACCATCTTCAGAAGGGCATCAGTATGTCCTAACGCTTGTGGATGCCGCCACGCGTTATCCAGAAGAAGCACCTCGCAGAAGCATAACTGCACAAAAGGTTATAGGAGGTTGCGGTGAAACTATTAATGAAATGAAAGATGCGATGTCTCAAAGAGAGGAAGATGAAGAATGTAGTATAAAGGAAGGTTGTGATGGTATGCCGAAACGCAGGGAGAAGTTAAAGAGTTATTCTCAGCAATACTGTTGGGACAGTGAGAATTTATTGCATTTAGGATTAAGAGAAGAGAGCAAAGTTCATTGAACTGTTTAAAAGAGTAATGAAGTCATTGTGCCAGAATACTTTGGTAAAGGGAGAGAAGATGAGACGCCGAGACTGCCATAGAGAAATGGTACAGTCGGTTAATGAGGCCAAGTGGCACAATGAAAGGTTTGGAAATGAGTTCTTAAGAGAAGACATCGACAGCGTGGAAAAGGTTTGGATAATAAAGGAAGTTATGTGCGGAGAGGGTGAGAAAACATACTTCAGGATGATTAAAGAAGGAATGTCAGGAGAGGAGGAAAGATATAAAACTGATTGTAAAAATGAGAAGTATGATGATGATAAGAAAACTCATGTAAAGAGTTATCGTATGCTGAAACTATTGTTTGCAAGGAGGACGATAGGAGTTAGTAGGAAGGACGAAAAGTGTCGGAAGAGACACAGAAAGACAAAGAAATGTGTGATATTATGGAGGAAGTTGGAGAGAAAAGGAGATGACGAAGAAAGAAGAGGGTGTAGGTCTGGAGGAAAGGGTGTAAAGAGAACACTGATGATTGTGTACAGAAG
>JABUQX010121424.1:22500-25000 GCA_015478945.1 Trachelipus rathkii
TTAATTTTTTCTGTTAACATCTTTGAATGCTAGTAAAATTATTAGCCTATGACCATATGTGGCAGAGATTTACAGCAGCAGAAACCATATATATATATATTATCTGATATATAATATATATAATATATATATATATTATATATATATATATCTGTATATATATATATATATAATATATATATATATTATATATATATATATTGTTTGTTGCAGAAATTTGAAAAGGAATAACTCGATAAGAATGAATGGTAGAGTGTAAACGAAGAAAATATCAATAGTCAACTAAGACTACACAAGAGGCAATCCCTCCTACTTCGCATATTTCGCATGATGAAGAACCCACACCCAGGCCCAGCATCTCGACGAGTCAAGATATGGGTCCAGATTTCGGAGCTGGCGTTTCAGTAGATGACAGTCACGAAAATGACATTGGTAGATACGTTGGACATTCATCTATGATTTTGACTGAGAAAAAGAAACAGTTACAGTTACTAAGACCTATAATAATTTTTTGGAATTTGCTACCCACTTAAAGAGGAAATTCAATTATGAATGGTTGGAGACATATTCACCTTAGCTGATATACTCCAGGCGCCTAAAGGGAGCATTTTGCAAGTTTTTTTATTTTATTTCCACCAAATAAAAGTTCGGTCAGAGGGGTTTCCTAGGCTCTTTAACAATAAGACCTTTCACTAAATATAAAGATGTTCATGCGGTTTGTAAAGGATATATAAACACAGAGTGGTATAAAATTGCTGTTGAAGCTGCAAGATTGCTCCTACAGGACTTGCCGGTAGACATCCAAATTAACCAGCATTCTAAGAAAATCATAGAAGAAAATAAAAAAAAAATATATCCTCAATAATTTCATGTGTGACATTTTCTTGGTACGAATCGATTTAACGCTTCAGGGTACACAATGATGAGGGAGTGTTGCAAGATTTGCGTCGCTTACGAATAGATGCCGGAGATCAGTCATTGAAAAACCATTTTGAAAAGGGGAAGAAAAATGCCACATACCAATCAGTTCAGATTCAAAATGAGATCATTTCTCTATGTGGTACTACTATAAAGGAAAGCATCGTTAATAAGTTAAAGGAAGCGTGCGCGTATAGCTTACTAGCAGATGAAACCGTTGATATTTCTGGAAAGGAACAATTATCCATAGTGTTGGGCGCTATTTCGACAAAGAGTCCGATGAAGTTAAAGAGGAATTATTGGTTTTGTAGAACTGAAAGCGCTTGACGCAAAAACCATTGCGAAAAAGCCATTGACGATTTTGTCATGACTGAAGAACTAGATCCCGAGAAATGCGTGGGCTTGGGTTTCGATGGCTGTTCCACGATGTCTGGCAAAGAAAGAGGTGTCCAAGTAATATTGCTGGAAAATTATGAAAAAGCATTGTTCTTTCATTGCTCTTCACACAAACAAAATCTAGTAGTAAATGATTTGAACACAATACCAGAAATCGCAATACTGTGGGAACTATAAAGGACATTATTACGTTTTTTCGCGAGTCGTTCTTGAGAAGAAAAATTAATGCAAAACATCCCAAGCCTATGCTAGACCAGATGGTCTGAACAACACAAGTGCATCAGAGTGTTTAAGGAGCAGTTTGTACGAATGATGGAAGCATTAGAAATTGTTTCTCTTAAAGGAAATACCGCCACAAGAAAAAGCGCTTTTCAGTTGCATTCAGCGGCATGTAAGTCGTCATTCATCATGGCTATGATATTGATCGTGATCGCGAAGTACTCTGCGATGTTAGAGCCAGTTGTAAATGCTCTCCAATCCAAGACCTTGGATATCGTCAAAACCTCGCAGTACATTCAACATATTGTGGAAATGGTTGGGAGCCATCGGAAAGATGAAGAAAAATCACCGATGAAGTGTTGTTAAAAGAAGTTAATCAAATCGCCCGAGCACTAGGCCCTTGATCTGAATATACCACCGGATATGTTGGTAGGCAGGCAGCAGCACCGCAGCAACCATCCAGGAACAAATCCCACGGAGTTCTGGAGAAGGTCCTTAATAACTCTGTATCTGGATTCTATAACCTCTTCTTTGGAATTACGGTTTTTTACTGAAAATACACCTGCTTATGCATTGACATATCTATATCCTTGTCACATGCTATCTCATAACAAATCGATTGAGTTAAAGGAAAGACAGCTTCATTTATAGTTTTTATCACTTAGAAGGCTTATAAGAAGACTAGAATTTCGTACAAAATTGGAAGGGACAAGAAACTGAGTAGGTGAAAGAACTAAAGATCCTGTTGTCCTTCCAAGTCTTTAAAGGAGACTGAACCTTTTCTTCCGTCGACGAAAAAGGCTTTGATGAACTACTCCGCCAGCCATGCACTCACCAGTACAGTAGAGTGCTATTTCAGTACTCTGCGAAGGGTTCACATAAGCTTGGCGCAAAGTACTATGGAGACGACAGGTTGAAACTGACTGGCATGAGTGAGTGAGCCAGAAAATTTGTGTTTGAAATTATG
>JABUQX010121425.1:0-2500 GCA_015478945.1 Trachelipus rathkii
GCCTGCAAACCCGGGGACTACAGAATTGGTGACTACAACTTGTGAAGTGGAGGAGAAAAGAAATAACTCTCCAAGCACTCCAGTCACTTCATATATATATATATATATATATAGATATAGGGAGATATGTGTATTTATATATATATATATAAATAACATATAATATATATATATATATATAACATATATATATACTACTATATATATATATATATATATATATAATATATATAAATAACTGCTAACAATATTAATATATATATATATATAACTAATATATATATATATAGATAGCATAATATATATATATATAATAATATATATAATAATATAATATATATATATATGCTATATATATATATATAAACTCTTTTTATATAGATATTTATATATTTAATAGAATATATATATATATAATATATATATATATATATATATATATATATATATATATATATATATATATATATATATATATATATGAATATATATATATATATATATATATATATATATATATATATATATATATATATATATATATATATATATATTTGTGTATAAAAATAATATCTTCTTATATATATATATATATATATATATATATATAATAATATATATATTATATATTTAAGGTCGAATTACGCAATGTAAGGCACAAAATTTTAATATTCTCTTTGGAAACATTTTATTATTATTATTATTATTATTATTATTATTATTATTATTATTATTATTATTATTATTATTATTATTATTATTATTATTATTAATAATAATTTTAATTTCATTTTAAAATAAAATCAATATAAATTTTAATATAAATTTTAATATTATTAATAACAATATTAACAATATTGTTACTATTATCGAATTTAATATTTTATGCTCGGATTCACATGGAATCACATCCATTTTTACAAATAAATATATCAAAATCTCATTAAGAATATATTGTATTTTTTACTAATAGATCCATTTTAGCATTAATTAACTAAAATTTTCTAGTCAAAAATTAACTAATATTCTAACTCGGATTCAATCTGAGGAATTATCTTCTACCCCAACTGCTTTTCACTGTCCACTAGAAAATAATCTAATATTTTTCATCAATTTCACAATGCCACAAACTTGAAAATTTTTCTTGAAGAGAAGTTTACTTCCTTCTTATTTGCTTCTCGTTTGCATGTCAGTAACAGCTTGAAACCTTATATATAAAATGTTTGTTAGATCTGGACCTACACACTATATATATATATATATATATATATATATATATATATATATATATATATATATATATATATATATATATATATATATATATATATATATATATAAACACCAACTACATAACATATATATATATAAGATATATATGTATATAATAATTATATATAATAATAATATATATATATATATATAATATATATATTATATATATAATAAAAATATCTTTTTATTCGTTTTTATAAAAGTAATAATATATATATATATATATATATATATATATATATATATATATATATATATATATATATTTTTATATATAAAAACAAAAACACTAATATATATATATATATATATATATATATATATATATAATATATATATAATAATAATATAATAATAATAATAATAATAATAATAATAACTATATATAATAATATAATATATAAATATTTTATATAAAAACACTAACACTCTAACATCTTCACCTATAAGGATTTAAATATAAATTAACACTAAATTGAAATCTTAATTTCTGACTCATGATAAAAATACTGCTGAATAAGATTTTTACTGAAAATGTTTAATGTAAGCTTTATTTTGCCTCATTTGTATGTATGTGTATGTGTATTTATGTATTTTATAACACTAAATCTCATATGTTTATAAAATTTAGTATACAAGGTTATTTTGCCTTATAATTACGCATATGAGCTCAGAAGAAGGCTTTAAAGTTAGGAGATTAAATACGGCAGGAAATACAGAAAATGAAAGAGAATTCCTCAGGACAGAGGTGGTAAGAAAGAAGGAAGCACCATAGTGAAGTAGCCTGGAGTTACCAATGTCAACACAAAACTCGTGCGCAGATAAAGCACCCCTTGTGCTACGAGGCCACGGTAAAGGTGGTGGTACGCGAGTGATAAGCTACCTCGAGCACCTGACGCTGCGGTACCTATAGGATAGAGATAAAGCACCAACATTACGCTGCAAATATAGAGGGTCAAGTGAACTGGAAAGTACAGAACAGTTTATAAGCCTTTTCGCCTTTGACTCGACCCTGTCCAAAAGCCGGGTGAAAATAGAGCCCCCCCAGATATGAGAGCAGTACTCCATGATGGGTGAATGAGACCCTTGTATATCTGTAGCAACTGAGATGAAGAAAAAAAATCTCGCAGTCTAAACAGAACTTCCAGTTTCTTTGAGACAGCCCTAGCAACCGTTGTGCTGCAAGTTTCCAAGACAACTTTTTGTTTATGTTAAGGCCAAGGAT
>JABUQX010121425.1:10000-12500 GCA_015478945.1 Trachelipus rathkii
ATTAAAAACAATGAAGTTTGTCTCAGATAAGAAAGCCGAAGATGGAAAAAAAATATTCAAGGGGACGGAGATTAGCAACGTCAACTACCTTTCAAGTGGTGGAACATTACAAAAGAACATTATATATATATATATATATATATATATATATATATATATATATAATATCAATATAAAATTTCCAGATAATAGATATTGTTTTAACTCCACATAATTTATATATATATATAATATTATATATATATATATATATATAGAGAGAGAGAGAGAGAGAGAGAGAGCTTTCATTATGGAGTTTTCATCGAAAAAGTGCTCATCCCTCTTACCCGCCGTGCGCCCTCTCGGCTCCTGCGCCCCCCCGCACCGCGGGGCCTGCGGGGGCGTTATTTACGCCACTGATATATATATATATATATCATCCATCTTTTTTTCCTTAAGACTGGGGGTAAGGCGCGTGACATGCACCGGTAACAGAAAGTAGTAGAAGAATATGACATAAGTCGAAAAGAAAGCCCAGCCTTACCGCCCGAGTTTATAGTTATTAGTAGAACTCGTCCCAGTCAGAAAATCCACCCTAGAGCTTCACGGGACAGCAACGGACCCTCACTATGGCTTATCGTCAGTGTAGGGTTCATCCCCTGGCCTAGGTGGGCCACAACCATACCTCCTCGCAAAACCCCGCCACTCATTCCTATTATGCACCTTTATTCTCGCCTCTGATAAACTCACATTTCTCTCCTCCAGACATTCCTTTACTGACTCAATCCACTTTTTCTTCGGTCTCCGAGCCGGTCGATTCCCAAAACACTCACCGCTATACATCCGCTTAACCAACCGACTGTCATTCATCCTTTCCACATGACCAAACCATCTCAACGTACTTTCATTTATTTTCTCGTTTACCCCTGTCTTCACACCACATAACTCTCTAATACTTCATTCCTCATGTTATCAATTCTTCTTACATCTAACACGCCACTAAGATTGTCCATCTGAACACATTGAACTTTAAATTTATACCTCTTATTCCAGACCATAGTCTCACTACTATACATTAACACAGGCAACAACATACCCTCATGTAAGACACTAGCGCACTCAAGACGTAGTCCCTTTACACCCACCAGCGATTTAATTGCAACAGCCACTTTCCAGCCATTCGCAACTTTCTTACTACACTCTGCATCATCCGTTTCCTTTTCATTCAACATATATCCTAAATATTTAATCTCACAGCCTTTTTGCCTTTTTCAGCTGCTCACCATCTAACATAACTTCACACCGATGACTGTCCTCACTCACAACCATAACCTAACTCTTATCTACTTTTACTTTCAAACTTATCCTTTTACACACCCTGCCAAATCTGTTGGAATAACAACAAGTGTAAAACATTGAAGTGTACTTTCCCCAATTTTGTCCATAACGTTTATGGACTATTGTGGCAAGTTGGTACTGGAAAGGGTGGGTGGAGAGATCTTTGGATACCCGGATGATCTGGAGTTGATCTCGGAGTCAAGAGAAGCTCTGGAGACGTTTATGGTGGCATGGGACGAGGTTCTATTTGAGAAGGGAATGAAAATCAATAAGGGGAAGACGGAGGTTATGATGGTGAGTAGGGAGCAGGAGGAGTTGAATATAGAATTGGAAGGGGAAGTACTGAAACAGACGGATCAGTTTGAATATTTAGGAGTTTATAGTGGAGTAAGAAATGATATGTTTCAGGAGTTGAACCATAGAATTGGAAAGTTTAATGGGACACTTGCGTCGTTGTACCCTTTGCTAAAGGACCGTAATATACCGAGGAAAGTCAAAATAATAATATATACCAGCATTATGAGGCCCATATTAGCATATGGACATGAGGCTTGGACACTAAACACAAAAGCTAAAAGTAAAGTACAGGCATGCGAAATGAAAGTTTTAAGATTGATATTGGGGGTGACAAGATTGGATAGGAGGAGGAATGATGACGTGAGGGCGGTGTTGGGAGTGGAGAGTATATTAGAACTGGTGGAGAGAGGACAGTTAAGATGGTTCGGACATGTGAGGAGGATGGAAGCAAATAGGTGTGCGAAAAGGTATTATGAGTGGCAGCCGGAAGGAAGGAGAGGAGTGGGGAGGCCGAGGATGAGGTGGAGAGATGGTGTTGAGAGAGCGGTGGAGAGGAGGGGGATGACCATGGAGGAGGTGGAGGAGGAAAGAGTTTACGATGATCGACGGCGATGGAGGAGCTTTGTGCAAGACAGCTGACAGGTGCATATACCTACAGGAGGATGATGAGAAAGGTGTGAAAGAATATATATATATATATATATATATATATATATATATATATATATATAATATATAAATATGTAAATATATATATGTATTAATATTTATATATATATATATATATATATATATATATATATATATATAATATATAATATATATAATATATATATATAATATAATATATTAATTTATAATATATAATATATACACTATATATATA
>JABUQX010121425.1:20000-22500 GCA_015478945.1 Trachelipus rathkii
GAGAATGTGAGCTATTCTCTCCTTGGGCTTGGCTCCGTCCTGCTCGGACGTTAAATGAGTACACCTCCTCCTTGATTAGGGCTCTGCCCGTGAGTGGAGGTGTTATCTCTGTAAAAAAAAAAAAAAAAAAAAAAAAATATATATATATATATATATATATATAATATATATATATATATTATATATATATATATATTATATATATAATATATATATATATATAATATATATATATATTATATCAGGGGGCTCGTCGTACAATTTATAGGTGGTTGCATGTGACATTTCACGCACACTTTCATATATCTTCTTCTTCTTCTTTATCTTCCTTCTATTTTCCCAAGAATGGGAGTAAGGTGCATAACGAGCATCCGGAAAAAGAAAACAGTAGAAGAAGCATGAACATAAGTCGAAACAAAGCGCCAACAGGCCCCCCCCCCCTTTTTACCCCGAGCCATCAGTACCATTAATTATTGAGAACTCCTCGGCACAGTCAGAAAATCCACCCTAAAGCTTCATGGGACGCGATGGACCCTCACTATGGTAGATCGTCAATGTAAGGTTCACATCCCTTGGCCCAGTTGGGGCCACAACCATAACCCGCTCACATCCCGCCATTCACTCCTGTTATACACATTTCTTCTCACCTCTACCAAACTCACATTTCTCTCCTTCAAACATTTGTTTACTGACTCAATCCACTTTTCTTCGGTTTCCCAGCCGGTCGGTTCCCACACACTCGCCACTAATACATCCGCTTTAAGCCAAACCGACTATTCATTCACCTTTCGCATATGACCAAAACCATCTCAACATACTTTCATTTTATTCTCTCATTTATACGCCCTTTTCTCACACACACACTCTCTAATAAGTTACCGTTCCTGATTTTTATCACTTCTTCTCACACTAGCACACTCGCTAAGATTGTCCATCTGAACACATTGAACTTTAGATCTATACTTCTTATTCCAGACCATAGTCTCAAACTACTATAACAATAACAACAGGTAACAACAATACCCTCATGAAAGACCTAGCAACACTCAAGGACTTAGTCCGCCTTTACTTCACCAACGATTTAATTGCAACAGCCACCTTCCTGCATTCACAACTTTCCTACTACACTCTGCCATCGTCCGTTCCCTTCTTATCCAACATATACCCTAAATATTTAAACTCAGACACTTGTTCCAGCTGCTCACCATCTAACATAACTTCACACTGAGGAGTGTCCTCACCCTCAACCATAACCTTACTCTTATTACGTTTCTTTCAAGCCCTCTCCTTTTACACACCCCTGGCCAAATTCTCTACCATCCTCTCCAAACTCTCTTCAGATTCGCCACACAGAACCAATCATCCGCATATAATGGTAGGGCAACCTCCACTCATCTCCATTCTCCACCATTCTAACACTATTTCCTGCCATCCCCACCTCGAATTTCTTTCATAACCCCATCCATAAATATACAAATTGAATAACCAAAGAACATAACACAACCCTGTCTTACTCCGCTATTATCCTAACCACACGCTTGACACCATTTATTCTTACAGACGCTTCACTATCGTCATACATACTTTTGATTCCATTCGAAGCTTACCACCAAAACCAAATATCACTAACACCTGCCATAAACCTTCCCTACATTAACTCTATCATACGCCTGTTGCAAATCCATAAAACCTAAAATATACAATTTAATTCTTTCTTCTCCCTCATTTCCTCAATCATTTGTTTCAATGTAAAAGATTTGATCCACACATCCTCTACACTCCTTACACACCTTGTTCTTGCACCAGTCAGTCCTTCAGTCCACTCGACCCATCTTTCCGGACCAAAAATACCGCATATACCTTTCCTACAATACTCAATAAACTTTATTCCCCTATAATTTCTACAATTCCCCCTTTTCTCCCTACCCTTATATAAGGGTAACTATTACCGCTCTCCCTCCAATCCTTGAAACCTATAACCTTTTATAAACGTTATTAACAACTTCCCAAATCCAATCAATCACCATCTCGCCTGCGTTCTTGATCATTTCACCAGTAATTTCATCAATACCTGCAGATTTACCATTCTTCAAATTTTTCTCACTCTTCCCATTACCTCCTCCCTTACTATTAACCTCATCACCAAATACCTTTCGCTTCTTGCAACCACAAACCCACACACATTGCACTATCACCTCTTCATTACTGTTAATATTGGGCAGATTTTCGAAGTGTTTCTTTCTATACTCCTCTTACACCCATTTCATCAGTTACAAAAGCACCATCACCTAATTCCATTATTCTAAAGGCAGATTCCCCTTAATTCTCATTCTAGCATTTAGCGCTTCTTGCCAGAAGATCTTCCTATTCCCTTCCTAAGTCCTTCATTCATACCTCCTTCCAAACTGTTCATTTACCTATTGTTTTCTCCTACGTATACATCGTTTTAGTATTTCTTTTTTCCTCCTTATATTAATTCCAAGCATCTTTCTTTTTAAAC
>JABUQX010121426.1:0-2500 GCA_015478945.1 Trachelipus rathkii
AAATTGATTGTTTGGATCATATACTAGAAATATATTGAAAAAAAACAAAAAAAAAATCAAACTGACGGAGTCTTAAACATAACAGGTCCTATATTATAATATATATTATATATATATATATATATTATATTATATATAATATATATAAATTAGATATATATTATATTATATAATTATTTATATATATATATATATATATATATATATATAATATCTATGACAATGTTACTAAAGTGGATTATTTATTTCATTTCAGGGATTTTTAACGGTTTTTAGTGATTTTCCCGTTAAATACAAAGAATTAATATTTTATGTTGAGGTGAAACAGTTGGAGCTATAGTGCTGCAGCGAGCAGTTTGTCATGCATGCACGCCAGCCTGCTGTGCATCTACCCTATGGTATTGCTTTAGTTTTTACTTAGCTCAATAAATATCTAATGAAAAAAAATTAACTACAAGATAAATAATTTTAAAAATGAAAAAAGTTTCTCATTTAGACAGATAATAAAAGTACACAAAATCGACTTTATGAAACTTCACAAAATTTTTAATTTAAAACTAAATAAAATCTCGTATTTCTCTGAATTTTTCGCCTCGGATCGTAAAATGAACTTCCTGTTTAATCCATTTAAGAACATTTACTATATATATATATACTATATATATATATATAATATATATATATATATCATATATATATATATATATATATATATATATAATATATAATATATATATATATATATATATATATATATATATATATATATATATATATATATATACATACTCTTAATCAATAGATACTTCGAAAAGATTTCTTTTTATTTTATTTTTGAAAAAACTTAAAATTATATTTATCTGTTTACAGGTACCACGAGTATCTCTTCCCTCTCTTCCCAAATACACCTCATAAACATTTCTTTACCTTTAAATTTTCATTTGTAATAAATATTAAAAATAGTCATTTCTCGAACAAACTCCTTTGGTAGGTAGCTATCCTAACAGGAGGTCATGTAGGTACCTGTCCTGTATGGACCTATTCTTTTTCTATATTTATATTACCTACCTTCCAATATTTACAGAAAGTATTTTTTTTCTCTTTTCTCCATAAACGTTCCCATGAATTTAATTTTTTTTTCTTTTTTTATTTTAACCACGTGGTTATTTCGTTTTGGAATCGACCCCTCTTCCCTGCGAGAAAATTCTAATAAAAAAACCAATCCTGGGACTCCCCCCTCTCTTGTCAACACCCAATTCACATGACGTAGAGAGAGATAGATGTACTTTGCTTAAGATTAAACATTCCACTCCTTTGGGCGTTTCTTTTTCGCCCACAAAACATGATATCCTGGTAACACAGCTTCACATTAAGACATTAAGAATATAGAGACAGTAAAAAGCCACATGGGCCTGTCGAGACTGTCCCAGTCAACCCACTAACCAAATATGCTCATGCAAATCCACAAAGCACCCTAGGGCTTGTCAAATTACTGTAACTAAAAATCCACCAATTTGGCTTAGTCAAAATAACGATACTATATATATATATATACTATATATAATAAAAAAAAAAATAGATATATATATATATATATATATATATATATATATATATATATATATATATATATATATATATATATATTTATAATATATAATAATATATATATATATATATATAATATATATTATATTATATATGATACCCAAACCATCCACATGCATAATAACTAAGTATGGTCACACATTGCAGTCTAACATTAATAACCGGTAACTAAAAAATCCGCCAATTTGGCTTCGTCCAAATATATTATATGATACCCAACCCATTCATATACCTATTCCAACCCTTTCTTAAATGTTTCCAATCGATTCTCATTCAACAACCTCCTGTGGCAGACCATTGCCAAAATTTAACAACCTATTACTGAATGCATGCTTTTTTATATCAAGATGGCATGCCCTTTCTTCTTAAATTTCTTATTTATGCCCCCTGGTCACCTGTCTATGCACTCTACTGTAAACAATTTATTGGTCTCTGTATTATCAATAGATTGTAAATATTTTGTAGACTTGTATGCATGTCTCCTCTGAGAAATCGCCCTTTCTACAGAAAACATTCCTAACTCTTCAGCCTCTCTCATGGCTCTTACCCTCAAACCCAGAAATCATCCTTCTTGCTCTACGTTGCACTCGCTCTAGCATATCTAAGTCTTTCTTTAAATAAGGGGCCCAAACTTATACAGTTTACTTATAACTTCCTTGCTCTTGTAAACAACATTACGATTTATTATGCCCAGCATCTTATTAGCTTTATTTCCTGCTTCAAACACTGATTAGCTACTTTCAATTACTGCTTATAATCAATCACACCTAAATCTTTTTCTTGTCCACAGACTCAAGCCAATCCCACATTCATCATCGTAGTTAAAACTTTTATTTGAGTAACCTAGGTAAAGAACCTTACACTTTTTACTATTAAAATTAATTTTGCCACT
>JABUQX010121426.1:10000-21272 GCA_015478945.1 Trachelipus rathkii
TGCTCTCTCTCTCTCTCTCTCTCTCCTCTCTCTTCTCTCTCTCTCTCTCTCTCTTCTCTCTCTCCTCTCTCTCTCTCTCTCTCTCTCTCTCTCTCTCTCTCTCTCTTAGTACCAAGCTGCATGCCATTAAATAAGTAATTTATACAGAACATTTATACGAAACAAAACAATTTTAAGGCTTATTAGTAAAGAAATTGGTACTAAAATAATAATAATAATAATAATAATGGTAATAAAAAAAAGCAAACTAGTAAAATAATATACTATTATGTAAAAAAAAACGAAACGACGAAAAAATATCGAAATAAAAATAAAGTTTTATTTACAACTCTACTTATGCCTATTGGCTGATAAAACTATCCGAATTCGGACCGTTTCCAACATGCATCCGGCCGGAGCTTTTGAAAATCGAATATCAACGTGGGACCTGAGTCACACCTCTGGAAACGCGGATAATATTATTTAATCTTGATCTGTCCTAATTAGGCTATTAAAATAGCGTGTAAATAACAATAAAAGAAACTAAAGAATATGTGCCAATAATAATAATAATAATACATACATACATACATAATAATAATAATAATAATAATAATAATAATAATAATAATAATAATAATAAATAAATCGTTATCGGACAATTTACGCTTCCTATAATGTATATACATACTATACATACATAAATTTTCCTGATATATATATATATATATATATATATATATATATAATATATTATATATATATATATATATATATATATATATATATATATATATATATATATATATATATATATATATATATATATATATATATATATATATATATATATATATATATATATATATATATATATATATATATATATATATATAAAATGTGTGTGTGTCAATATTTTTATATCTCCTTGGTAAGTAAGATTAATTAGTTTCGAACACTGGTCCAAAAATAATTCACAAAATGCCTATGCAGAGAATTCTTTAACACAAACAATTGATTAACAGCAGCAGAAAATTTTGCACAATCACCCACTCACAAAGCTGGCGAGAAACTGATAAGGTTGAGGTGTGATTTTGTTCTTATTTCATCGATATTATTTAACTAGGTCTATTAAGGATTGTTTATATATGTTGTATTTTATTGTTTGAATTTATTGCTATATATACTTTAGTTTGAACAATAGCCTAATTAATTGATAAATGAATTGTTTTTGAAATATTTTAATTTATTAGTTACCCTTAAAATATATTTTCTGTAATTGGTTTTCTAATAATATATTGGGTACACTATTGTAAATAACAATTATTATATTGATAAATAATATTCTGCATCACTACACAGCCCATAATAAAGCTGATTATTATTCCAGGTGCATATATATATTCTCGTTCGGATATAAAGCTGTAAATATTTCCTCCACCCAAAATTCACAAACTAAATAGAACTTAACAAGTCAACACTTGTATTGTCATGAAACTAGATCGATGTTCTTTTTATCTTGACCTTCAAATTTTTAAACAAAAAGTTACCCATCAATAATAGGCAAATCAATTTCTTTCATGGTCGCCATATCGAGTGCTGCTAAATTGTGATATAGGTGGTTTATGGCGCTCTAAATTTAGTGCAGCGACCTTCAGATGTTTCTCAAAAAGCTAATTATAACAATTTAGTTAAATGATAGTTATTTTGCAGTTGTAAAATAAATTCCTAAATGAAATGGAATGATATCGATCTCACAAGTCTAACGTTATGGCATTCAAATTAAAAATCTATTCATAGCCTCATTGACAGCTTCAGACTTGATCAGGCCTGTAAAGAAATGTCTATTAATATATCCCTCCAGCATGAGGAAATATCCTTTTTATTTGCGGTAATTTGATCATAATAATTAAGCTGGGGCCTAAACTGATAGAGAATGGAATTAGAGAGTGGAGGGTGACCTGCCTATTGTAAGCCGATGACCTGATGATTTTGTTTTATGTTGTGAATCTGAAAAAAGTTCGAGAGCATTTGTAGAAAGGTTTGTCAGGATGTGTAAAAGGAGGGATTCGAATGTAAATGTGGATATAAAAGTAAGGTGATGGTGGGGTGAGGGGGTGATGAGAGTCCACATGTGTGGGAAATATGTTGGATGGTGAGTAACTGGAACAATTATCCGAGTTTAAATATTTAGGCTGTTTGATGGATGAAAAGGGAACGGATGATGCAGAGAGTAGTAGGAAAGTTGTGAGTGGTAGGAAAGTACATGGCTGGTGTAATTAAATCTTTAATTGGTGTATTAAAACTAAGTATACCCTCACGCAGAACCTTACAGTATAAGGTTCAGCGTGAGTGTATATTGTTAAGTTTCTATTTTAAAATAAAAACTTGGGTGTTAAAGGTTTGCTTTACAGGTCATTATTTTTCGTGTCGTAAATTTGAGCCGGTGTGTGCGAGCGTGTGTATGATTTTAACTTTTTAGATTTTACATATTTACAGTATATAAATGGTTTTACCCAATGATTTTCATTTTTATAAGTATAAATTATCACAAATTTTATTTTTAGGGTTTTAATGTAGGTCCCTAGTATTTTTTATTTTTTTTGGTGTGTGCGTGGATTTGTGTGTGTGTGGGGGTGTGTACGTGATTAGTACGAATGACAAGACTGGACGTGGGGATTGTGATGGGCGCAGATGGGGCCTCTCTATTGACTTTGCCACCATCCGTGACCTAGACGCTAACTTAGAATCTGTGGAGTATCACCTTTCTAACTTCTTACTTCTGTCTGAGACCCAACTATCCAGGGATTCCTCCTCTGATAAACCTAATATTTCTAACTACAATTTTTTTTTTAACAATTTCTGACTCAAAGGTAGTCTGCGTCAATATAAACATTAACACTCCCGTAAAACGTCTAGTATGGCTTAAAATCTTTCTCCCTACTACCATTATCTTGTGCTTCTGCTACCGCTTTCCTAATGGAACAGATTTTTCGGCTTTTTAAATATCCTACTACCGCTCGCACGAGAATGTTACTTCTCATCCCAATACTGAGGTTTTCTACTTAGCTGACTTCAAGGTACACCACACTGAGTGGTTGGGTCCTCTCATACTGATACAAGTAGGAAGAAGGCCAAGACATTTAGCATTCTCAACGATCTGGAACAGTTGATTAAGGGATCTACACTGAATCCCAGATTGTCCTAGCCAATTCTTGAACAATCCTGCTCTTTGCTTCATCACTTCTCCTTCTCGCTACAAATACAGAATTTCCCCACTATCGGTAACTTTGACCACAATCTTGTAGCTCTTACTTTTAACACTTTCTCTCCGGCAGCTTTACCATGTTCTAAACGTATTTTCTGGCACTTTAATCGGACTAGTTGAAAGTCATTGCATAGTTTCTTTGCTACCTACTCTTGGTATGAATCCTGTTTTGACTCGGGACACTTCGGTGACTGCTGAAAAAGTAGGGGCCGTAATCTCTGAGGGAATGAGCAGGTTCATTCTACCTTCCACTAAATCTTTTTCTCACAATCCGTGATTCGATGGCACCTGTTCTCGTGCTCTTCAGGATAGAGACAAATAGAAAATTTAGAAATAGAAAATTTAGAAATAGAAAAACTCTTCTCCTCCTATCACTCTTGCTAATTTTCGTTCAACTCGGAATCGCTGCAGGAATATTATTCGTCAGGCTAAGCGTGCTTTCACCGAAAGGATTTGCGCTTACCTCCTTGAATCTCCTACTGATAAAAATTTCAAACCCATTGCCAAAAACATCTCCAATAACTTTTGTAAATCTGCCTTTCCTCCTCTTATTCGCTCTGACGGATCTGTATATAGCTAATACTCCTTCTGAAAGGCTAATCTCTTCGGCCTCCTATTTTCATCTAATTCCACTCTGAACGATTCTGGCAATCCCCCTCCTACTCATTCTTCTCTCAGGTGTTCCATAGCTCCGCCTGTAATTTCCCATGATCGGATGCGTGAGATCCTGAAATCTATGAACGCTAGGAAGGCATTCCTCCTCGTGTTTTGAGGGAGTGTGCTTCCGAGTTGGCGCCTGTTCACTTTCTACTCTACTCTCTCTTTGCATTAATTCTAACACTTCTCCTCAGTGCTGGAAGCACGCCTATGTTCAACCGATCGAAGAGTAGCCGCTCTGATCCTTCTATAGCTCTCACTTATATTCTCTTTAAAATCTTTGAAACTCGTCTCAACTCTCATTTCCTGTATCATCTGGAATCTCATTCCCTTCTTTCAGATCACCAGTATGGTTTCGACGTTTGAGGTCGACTATTAACATTCTTTCCTATCTCACTGATTTATGGTCTTTTGCCCTTAGGGACTATGGGGAGTCATGTGTGGTGGCACTTGACATATCCAAAGCTTTGGCCCGGTATGGCATGCGTCACTGCTTCTAAACTAACTTCCTCTGGGTTTCCTCCTTCTCTTCACTCACTTTTGTCTAGTTTTCCGTCACATCGTTCCATATCGGAACTTGTTGATGGAGCGAACTCTTCTTCCTTTTCTGTTAATAGCGGTGTTCAGCAACTAAAAATTTCCGCCAAGACTAAAAATAATAAATAACAATGCAAATAACACACTTATTTTTTATGATCCAAAATAACCCTCTTTGAGAGAAACAATTGACATTATAATATACAAGCTCAACTCGAATCACGATATATTTAATTTCATCTTGAATATACACATGACAGTCCTATTCGCGTGAATCAAATTTTACACGCCAAAAAAGTTAAGCTTTAATGCACTAAAAATTCATAATGCCTTAAAGAAATTGCAAAAAGTAAAGAATTTTTATAAAATCCATTTATTACAGAATAAAACAAAACATATAATTTAAATTATACACAAAATTTACAAAAACTTATATATATATATATAAATTGCCCGTTCAAAAAACAAAGATGTAAAGTTGAAATCAAAGTAAAGCGTTTTACATTGGAATCGGACCGTTGATGGAGAAGTTCAACAATCCTGTTGAAAAACTCTCCCTTCCAAATCTAAGTACTAACATTTCGGGCTTTTATAAGTTAAGTCAGTATATTGAATTACAACCTTTTTATTGTTAACTACAATGCCCCAAAGGGTCACATAAAACTTCAAAATAAATATATGTATAAAATTTTGTTTACAGTCTCCTCCACCCCTTAAAACAGAGATTAAAGCTATTAATTTATTTTTAAAAAAAATTATCTTGGGAACTGCCCCATCATGTTCCCTCCAAATCCCTGTCCTCCTTGCATACCAGGTTGCATCGGACCCATATTTTGCATCTGAGGTGCTCCCTGCATTGGACCTCTGTTTCCTGGGTTTCCTTGCATCATAGTTCCTCCCATTGTTCCATGAGGCATCGTACCCATAGTTCCCATGGGCATTGCTCCCATATTTTGAGGATGGCCAATTGGCATGGATGATCCAGGAACTCCAGCAAAATGTTGCCCCTGAACTGACTGGCTCATTGTCACCGAAGTTGAAGAAACACCTGAGGAAGGGGTAAGAGGAGAAGACAAATGTGGAGAAGAAATATGAGGAGAAGACATCACAGGAGACACTCCACCAACACTTGAAGGAGGTCCTTGTTGTTGCTGCTGTTGTTGTTGTGGTGGCTGAGGAGGTTGTTGTTGTTGAGATTGTTGAGGAGATTGCTGCATTTGAGGTATTCCAGTTTGGGGTCCTACTAAAGGTCCTTCAATACCAAGATTAAAATTGAAAAGAATTTCCCGAATGCACGGGTAAATTGAACATTCATGTGGGGAGGAGAGAGGTACTCGGCTTATAAGTTCGTTCATAGACTGAATAATCCGGTCTCCAGGGTCATTCATATTTAGGTCCTTTTTGGCTATTTGGGTCTTGTTAGTGTTAATGTCGTGGACAACAGGCAATACTAAGACTGGAGGTTCGGCTTCCGGTGGAAGGGAGACATTTATACGGGTTAGCTGGATCTGCAAATAAATAAATAAATAAAATAAAATAAATAAATAAATTAAATAAAAAATAAAAATAAATAAAAAATAAAAATAAATAAATAAATAAAAATAAATAAATAAATAAATAAATAAATAAATAAATATATATATATATATATATATATATATATATATATATATATATATATATATATATATATATATATATATATATATATATATATATATATATATATATATATATATATATATATATATATATTATTATTATTATATATATTTATATTATATATTATTATTACTCTTATATTATATTATATGTATATATATATATTATTATTATTGTTATTATTATATATATATATAGTTATATATATATATTATTATTATTATATATATATATATATTATTATATTATTATTACATACATATTATGAATTGTAAACCCTTGACTGTTGAACACAGCTATGGCGCTGGTTTGGGATTGTCTTAAAGTTCGATTTCAGATCCCGCAAGTTCCCGCAGGGGATGTTAATGCCGTGCCGTGTATTTTTTTGAATATATATATATATATATATATATATATATATACATATATATTATTATTATTATAGTGAAGGTTATATATATATATATATATTTATTATTATTATATATATATATATATATATATAAAAAAACTACCTATTAACGTGCTTTATCCCTCAGAGGGTAACACGGGGGACCACAGGAAATCGGAACTTTAAGGCCGGCTATCCTAAACCAGCGCCAATAACGTGTTCGCAGTCAAGTTTTAATTCTTGCCCCCAGGTAGATAAAAACCCAACTGCTACGCGGAGGATTTGAACCAGCGTCCTCTCGTATGAGAGGCGGTGACTCAACCCCCTGCGCCACGAGGCGTTCATATAGTTCTATATATATATATATATATATATATATATATATATATATATATTTATTTATATATATATTTATTATTATATATATATTTATCTAAGTTATATATATATATATATATATATATATATATATATATAGCATATATATATATATATATATATATATATATATATATATATATATATATATATATATATATATATATATATATATATATATATATATATATATATATATATATATATATATATATATATATATATATATATATATAAAAGTAGGGCGACAGAGACGCATGGCAAGGGCGCGGGTTCGATCCCATGTCCGAATCCTAGGTAGAAATTACCTAGAGAAGTTCCCCTCCTACAATAGGGCTATGCCCGTGAGGTGTGAGCTTTTAAAATAAATAAAAATTAATAAATGAACAAGGTAATAAGGATAAGTATTTAGGAGCACTAGCAAATAAATCAATTGCACGTGAACAAGTTGAAACAATAAATCTGAAAGCAAATAAAGGAAACGGTTGTTAGTAGTGCAAAAGAAGTATGTGGTTGTGCTAAAGTAGGAAGTAAGAATGTTAACAGTGAGTGGTGGAATGGAGAGGCGATGCAAGCGATTAAAAGTAAAAAAAGAAGCGTGGTTGAATGTATTAAAAGCCAATGATGAGGTTTTAAAAGAAATTATATAAGGAATTTGTTTTTTGAATTTATAGTTGGAATTATATAAGGAGGAAAAAAAGGAATAATAAATGTATACGTATGAGGGGGGGAAAAAAAAGAGAGGTAAATTGAAAAGTTTGGAAGGATGATGAATGGGGACTTCAGGAAGAAAGCTCGAAAGGTCAAGAATGAGAATGAGGGGAATCTGCTTAGAATAATGAATAGGGGTGGTGCTTTCGTAACTGATGAAACGGATGTGAGGAGAGTGTGGAGGTAACACTTCGAAAATCTGCATAACATCGGCAGTAATGAAGATGTGATAGTGAATATGTGTGGGTTTGATGGTGCAAGAAGGAATAGGTATTTTGGGGATGAGGTCATTTGTAAGGAGGAGGTAATGGGTAGAGTGAGAAAGTTGAAGAATGGTAAATCTGCAGGTATAGGTGAAACTACTGGTGAAATAATCAAGAACGGAGGCGAGTTGGTGATTGCGTGGATTTGGAACTTGTGTAACAAAGCGTTTATAAAAGGAATATTTCCAAGGGATTGGAGGAGAGCAGTAATAGTAATATATAAGGGTAAAAGGGATAAGGGTAGTCGTAGGAATTATAGGAAATTAGTTTATTGAGTGTTGTAGGGAAAATATGTACTGGTATTTTGGTCGAAAGAGTGAGCCGAGTGACTGAGGGACTAATTGGTGAACAACAAGTTGAGTTTAAAAGCGTTAGAGGTTGTGTGGACATATGAACAAATAAATTGTACCTATTTAGGTTTTATTTATTTGCAACAGGCGTATGATAGGATTAATAGGGAAGCTCTACGGCAGGCGCTATTGATATATGGTGTTGGTGGTAAGCTTCTGAATGGAATTAAAAGTATGTATGAGGATAGTGAAGCGTGTATAAGAATAAATGGTGTCAATGGTGATTGGTTTAGGATTAATAGCGGAGTGAGACAGGGTTGTGTTATGTCTCCTTGGTTATTTAATTTGTATATGGATGGGGTTATGAAAGAATTCGAGGTGGGATGGCAGTGAAATGGTGTTAGAATGATGGAGAATGGAGATGGAGAAAGCTCTCTACCTATTACATGCCGATATCGGGGCCTGTGTGGCGAATCTGAAAGAGAGCTCTGAGAGGATTGGTAGAGAGATTTGGCAGGTGTGTAAAAGGAGGCTTGAAAGTAAACGTGGATAAGAGTAAGGTTATGGTTGTGAGTGAGGACAGTTCTCAGTGTGAAGTTAAGTTAGATGGTGAGCAGCTGGAACAAGTTTTTGAGTGTAAATATTTTGATATATGTTGGATGAGAAGGGAACGGATGATGCAGAGTGTAGTAGGAAAGTTGTGAATGGCAGGAAGGTGGCTGGTGCAATTAAATCGTTGGTGAATGTAAAGGGTGTACTAGAGTCTTACTTCTCTTCATTCTTATATTTTCCCAAGAATGGGAGCAGTGCGTGACGAGCAGTAGAAGAACATGACACAAGTCGAAAAGAAAGCCCAGCCTTACCGCCCCTCAGTACCATTAATTAAAGAGAAGAATCAGAAAATCTACCCTAAAGCTTCATGGGAGTCAGTGATGGACCACTATGGTAGATCGTCACCGGTGTTCATCTCTGCCTGCAGGGCCATACCCCCTCATACCGCCATTCACTCCTGTGCTATACACTGCTGCTCTCGCCTTCTACCAAACTCAGAGTTTCTTTCAAACATTCGTTTACTGATTCATCCACTTTTTCGGTTCGCCGGCCACACACTTCTCGCCACCAGGCCATTTCGCTTACCAAGCTCGATCATCATCATCCTTCATGGTGATCAAACATTCAACATACTATTTATTCTCTCAGCTGCTCCTTCTTTCACACAATCACTCTTAATACGTTCATTCCTCTCTTTATCAATTCTTCTCACACCTAGCACACCCCTAAGATGAGGGTATATTGTTACCTGTGTTATTATATAGTAGTAAGACTATGGTCTGGAATAAGAAGTATAGATCAAAAGTTCCACATTGTGTTCACATGGATAATCTTAGGTGCTAGTGAGAAGAATTGATAAATGAGGAATGAACGTATTAGAGAGTTGTGTGGTGTGAAGAAAGGAGTAAATGAGAGAATAAATGAAAGTATGTTGAGATGGTTTGATCATGTAGAAAGGATGAATGATAATCGGTTGGTTAAGCGGATGTATTGTGGCGAGGTGTGTTGGGAACCGACCGGCTGGAGACTGAAGAAAAAGTGGATTGAGTCGGTAAACGAATGTTTGAAGGAGAGAAATGTGAGTTTGGTAGAGGCGAGAAGAAAGGTGTATAACAGGAGTGAATGGCGGGGTTTTGTGAGGGGTATGATTGTAGCCCACTTGGGCCAAGGGATGAACCCTTTCATTGACGATCTACCATAGTGAGGGTCTATCGCGGTCCCATGAAGCTCTAGGGTGGATTTTTTGACTGCGACGAGTTCTCACTAAGGCTGGGCTTTCTTTTTGACTTTTGTCATATTCTTCTACTGCTTTTCTTTTCCGATGCCTGCTACGCACCTATCCAATCTTGGGAAATTAAAAGCAAAGATGAATTAGAAGAAGATAGATAAGAGTTATAGATAGTATATAGTATATATATATTTATATATATATATATATATATATATATATATATATATATATATATATATATATATATATATATATATATATATATATATATATATATATATATATATATATTTTCTGCAAATGCCGATAAGGATCTTCAAACAACTTTTCCGGATGTTGCTGAAGATACATTTGACATCGCTAAAATGTAAATCTTTGATATATAGCAAAGCATTCTTTAACTAAAAATATATTCTGACTGTCGTATTGCTAGCCTTTCACCGTCAAGAACTTCAAAGCTATGAAATCAGCACTTGACATTTTAATTTAAAAATTTATTAAAACTAACTTTTAACGTGCTTTATCCCCTTTTTCAGAGGGTAACACGGGGGGACTACAGGAATCGAACTTTAGGGCCGGCTATCCCAAACCAGCGCCACCAACGTGTTCGCAGTCGTTTTAATTCTCGCCCTCAGGTAGATAAAACTACCTACCTGGAGGCGAGAATTAAAACTCGACTGCGAACACATTGGTGGCGCTGGTTTAGGATAGCCGGCTATTAAAATTATTAAATTAAATTACCAAATTTATTAATATTTTCTATTATTCATTTCGTAGTACTTACATAAAACAAATACTTATTCTTGGCATTGTGCACGGCGATCTGGCCTGGGGGAATGAGTGTTTTCCCGAGGGCAGGTACGGTACAACACCACTGAAAACTCCATTTCAGCGGCTGCTGCTGGGGGTTTGGAGGATACTGAAAAGGAAAAACAAAATATATTCTAACTTCTACACCGTCACCTATTACCCTATATATACACGAACAAAATATAACATCTCCACCCACTGAAAATAATATATCTGACAATATGACGACGTATAATTTATATACCCTAATAATAATAATAATAATAATAATAATAATAATAATAATAATAATGGACTTACTACTTCCAGAAGAATGAGTCTAACACAATCCTTGAGAAGTTTGTAAGGGAAACAAAGAAGTTTGAAGATGGCTTCAATTGCGTGGAGTTTGTACGGAGGACATGATGCCTTGGTCGAGAATAAGGTTTCAAGTGCCTGTAAAAATGCGAAATAAAAATGGATCAAGATCTAACTCCATGGTACATATTTATTATGAATATATTTAGCAAAGTACGTATTCAATGACTAATTTAGTACTGTATG
>JABUQX010121427.1:0-34521 GCA_015478945.1 Trachelipus rathkii
TTATTTTACCGATCTTCAATCGGACACCGTTCGAGTCATTCATTATTTCTATCTATCTAAATTACCTTCTCATCTCTACCTTACCCGTATAGTCCTACTTATCTCTTACTCTATATCCTAGCTCCATTGCATATAAATCAGACGGACCTATTTTTATAGGATCTTCTATCCACCTATGCGTATCCTCACCCCTAGATAGTTCCCGTAATATTCATTATCTCTTATTACCTTACCTTGGATTATATACCACCGTATTATCTACTTATATTATACCGGATCTATATACCTTATCTAATCTTACATCCCTCTTGGCCACTTATACTTCATTACTTTATACTATAATATATACTGTCACCCCTACTATGCTCACGGCCTCACACCACTATTTATGTATATATATATATATTTACAATCTGCCTTTTGCTATGTTTCCAACTCCTTACTTACTAAGAGCACACACTTATCCTCATATTTCCTCACAACCTTTATCTCAATAACATAATATACTTCACTGATTATTGTTTATGCTTAGCAGTGCCCTTTCTTGATAAAAGAAATAATTATATAATTTCTACTCGTTTTTCTCATATTATCACTATATCTATAGAGCTTATATATACTTAACTACATACATACCTATCATTTATCATGCGTTGCACCTATGACATGTGTTATCACATCTGCATACACATAATCCTTTCACAAATGTTTTTCGCCGTGTATGAACTCCTTTAGTGATGTGTTATATTATATGTTATATTACTTATATATACCTTAAGTATTTCATGCCCCTACTTACGTATCGACTACTATATATTCAGGTATTGTTCACTTACTATATACTCATTACCCGCCTTCACATTACCTATAATATCATTATATATATATATTTATACTATCAACTACCACTTCCTCATCTACATCATATATTCTTATATCTTTCTCGATATTAGGATGAGGTTAGATTTATTAGAATTTGTAAATACTGTATACTTTACAGAATGATTGAAAAGTCTGAAAATGTTGAAACTGGATATCTATATATTACCATTTAGTAAATCCATATATATATAATATCTTATAATATGATTGAATATAATTATCATTATTTAATATTATTGTGTTACATATTAATGATTTTTTTTTAGTTAGTTATTTACTACTTATAATTATTATTTTATATTATATCTTCACTTATTTATTTATTTTATATTTCAGATTCATCTATTTAAAATCTCTTAAAAAATATTTCACTTATTATTATCTCCCACTACATTTTTGGTCTCGCGCTATACATAAATGTTTGTAATTTGTGTATTCCCTTGGGTCACATGTCCCTCTTTCTGACTTTTCCGCGACGTAGACCATTTATAATCTTTATACCGACGTTTCTCACCCTGCGCTCTGACCCTATTGGTTCCAATTCACCACCTATAGTCAAGTCGTAGTTTATAGCCCCTTGTTTATTAACATATCTATTTTATTGCATCGTTCAAAAGTGACACCTAATAATATACATCAAATGACAATGTAGTTATTAAGTATATCCGGTGATTCGCCTATCATATGACGTTAACTCTACCGTCATACTTGTCTAGTACGAGCAATTTATTCCTCTTTTACCATTAATTAATTATATATTAATTATTTATAATTTAATTATTTCATTATTTATTATTAATATTTAACTTAATTATTATCTATTATTTATTATTATTATTAATTTAATTTATTATTACGTATTATTTAATTTTTATTTATTATTATTAACTATTTATTAATACTATATTTAAATATACTTATTATTATAATTATTATTATACTTTATATATTATTATCGAAAAAAGGCGTTATGCATATACAAAGTACTTCATCCTAATTATTATTTTCATAATAAGAAAGTAATTCACAAAATTCTATTGTTATTATTTCTCTTTATTATTAATTATATTATTTACTTAATTATTAATTCATTATTCGAAGTTACTAATTTATGTTTATGTAAACCTTAAAAAAGGCTTCGAAATAAATTTACAACATACAATATAACTGATTTTTCTATAAAAAAAAAAATAATTCCTTGATTTTTTTATATATCAAACATGTTACTATATTACTTATTCATTGATAGATCTGAAGTTATAAAATAATAAATCATAAATAAAAGTATTATCAACCGACTAAAAGCACGACTTGTCCAAAAAATGTTCTATCAATAATAATATATTTACAAATTCCAAACTCGCATCGGTGCGATACTCGTACATTGAGTTCTTTTCTAGAACGTGAAAGGCTTATGGATTATTGAGAGGATTGATTGATTGCGGAGTATTGTGTATAAGGAGGGATTTTGAGAGAAGATTTTTTATGGAGTGAGCACTAGATTTCAAGTTAAATGCATTTTCTAGACTTTTGGTTAAAGTCTGACGATCCGTGTTCGCGCCTTGTTCGAAATTTTTCGTAAGTTGAAATTAAAATCTTGGATAATTTTACTGAGGTGATAGTTAAATGAAAATTTCTATTGTCAAATGGACTTAGAGTTTTTTTAACGTTATTTCGATTGGACCTTTCACTGATAAAAATATCCTGTCCGTTTTGCTTTTGCTTATACTAGTTGATAAGGTCGGAAATAATGAGCTCTGCCCCATGATCTATGGCTTTTTATAACCCACTAGCATATATGGCATATGGGTAATTGGATCAGAGGCCGATTAATTATATTAACACAGATAGATTTCCTATACTTTTATGAAAAGAAAATCGGGTTTAAATTAGGGTTCTTACCATTTCTTGTCGGATGCAATTTCGGGGAATATACCTCTATAGGGAATAAACCCGTTGAGATAAAATTATATAATATCGTATAAGAGATATGTTAGGCCAGTATTAAAGTGAGGATAAACAAGACTATATTGAATGTTTTTTAATAAATAGTTCTAATATTATCATAATTAAATAATTACTTTTATGGGATTATATCTACAAATCCTGTTTTAGCGTGTGACTATTGGGGTTTTTTTTTAAATAGGCAATTAAGCAAATCTAGTTTACATTTTAACTATCTTAACAATATTTTTCTTATACAGATTATATTCCTGCTATACTATTATTATGCTAATATTTGGAGCCGGAATATACTTAATTTAGTCTGTAGAATTTATATATAGTTACTCATTTATATAACCTAGTATTATTTACCTGATGTCTACCCATAGTTATAAATACTGATATTGTACTTTTCGACCCTCACTGCGAATATATCTACATAGTATATTAGTCATCCCAGCACGTTCATAGAGTAGTATAACCCGATATATATATATATATATCAATATTAGGTGAAAACTAAAGAATCTCCCGCATCTTATACCCTCATCGCCAAAGAACTATGACGTAAGTAGCAATGAAAGGACATTAATGAAAACTTGAAATAACATATCATAGAAATCAAATAAGTACAAAATGTGTATGTATGAAATATGAAAATAAAAATTAATTTTTTTTTTATCTTATTACTTTCTATTATCATCCAAACTTACGATAGGTAATATCATCTAATATACTCTTAGAATTAAACTCTAATAACATTATATTAGAATCTCAGCGTATAAAATTTTGTTAATGTATAAACAAAACGGCATGTTTTTTTTTTAAACTATAAAAAGTAATTACACTCTTACAGGGTAATACAACAGCAATACTAAGATTGCAAACAAGAGTCGGGGTCCTCTCTCGGTCCTTTATACTGGGGAGGATTGCATACGGTAGGCACGGTTCAGTCCCTCAATAACCTATCTATGTCCCCACCGTCTGGCTTCGAGCCCCACTATAAAAATTCTAATATATACAGGTATTCCAATTATGTTATTAGTAATATACTATATTAGTATCTAAAGTGGTGCCGCATATCTTACCACCTCCTTCTTGGATCTTAAGTTTTAAACTGCTTAAAAACAACAATTGTTAACATTATTGATCTTTAATTTTTACCTAGTAAAGACTCTCTCACGAGTACATCTTATAGTTCATTACAATATATACTTAATAACTTAAAAGAGAGGCCTATATGGGAGGTATGTTTTTTTATTATTACACATTTCCATGTTAGATATGTTTAAGCAAGTGATATTGAATGTTCTTCATAAGTATTGACGTTTTTAATTCCATCGATAACAGAATACTGTATCATCAATCTACTAAAGGGAAGTATAAGTATTCAGAAGTAGTGAATACAATATATGCAGTGCTAAGTATTTTGATATCATAATGATACCCGTGAAAGTCCACCTACAGCTATTGGATTGTAGGTATGGAGAACATGTTATTTTTTTCGAATCTCAAGGATATACAATAACTTATGATCCATACAGATTGTTAGAATCATTTTTTATATACAAACAAAGAAAACTTTTTAATATATTCATTCATTCAGACGCTTTTTTCAACTTTTGATTTCCTATCACCAAAAAAATTCATAAGGGATAAGTTTTTAATATTGGATAAATAATATATTATTAACAGAAGACCTAAGAGAGGAGGTGGTGCCCGTGGGGCCAATCGCTAGTAAACTGTTTTGTCTAGTCCCTTTTATACACTGTAGGGTTATTTCGTTAATGAGACTTAAATTGATGGTCTGCACCCTTGGTTTCAAGCAGGTGCTATTTTGAGAAGATCTGCTTATGCTTTTGCAGTTCTGAGGAGGGCGAACTTCTATAAGCTATTAAATTTGAGTTCGCTGAGCCATAACGTAAACCATGTTAGATATATATATATTTATCAATTAATAAGGTATTCGGCGTATATAGCTGCACTAGTGAGATCTACTATTTTGGCATCGTTCGTACTATAGGGTTTATTATATATGGCTTGAGTGGACCTCAATACTTATCTATACTACTTTTCGACTTATCTCATCTGATGATATAGCCTATATATATTATATAATAAGCCCACTATCTTTCTTTACTCTACTCACCGGTTTTTTTACCTATAGTAACTACTAAAGTCCTCTAATACTGGTTTTATCAGTATGTTACCTCTCAGGTATATATATAATATATTTATTACGCATTTACCTACTCGACTCATATATACCCTCCCATAATATCTCTACATATTGTATCTATCACTATATACCCTACTATACACCTGAGACCTATTCTTCATATACTACCTTAGCTTTTCACTCATCCCCCCCCTCTATTCCACGATCTTTTCACCTTCTTCTTTCCTCTAACTATATGTGATATATTCTTTTTATTCCATTAAGGCTTTGTCCATAACCTCTCTACTATTAGGTATTATCCATATAATATATATATCCTTACCTTTAATTAACTATCTTCCTTTTAGGCCCTATATCATTGTCTTATATATCATGACTATATATACCCTACACTTTAGTCTTATATAATCAGCTCTTATACTCTTCTTCCGACCTCACTTAATGATCATCTCACTTATATACTTCTATATTATACCTTATCAACACCATAAACAACGAAGAATAATTAACACGCCTCTTCAGATAAAAACACCAGTCTCTGTATAATTTTAACAATAACACAATAAAAAATAAAAAAATAACAATTTAAAAACACAAAAAAAATAAATAAAAAAATTAAACAAACAACGTATAAATGTAAATAACTAACACTATAAAAACATGACAGGTTCACTCGAAAGGTGACTTCACAGATAGTACAGGAAGAGAGCAAATTAGTGAAAAATTATAATAGAGGAAATGAAAGCAAGACGTTATACTGGAATTGTCAGTATTATTTGAACAACGATTAGAATAAGAAAATATGATAAAGGTGGAGAAATATATCAAGGGTCATGGAAAACAAAGAATAAATTGTGGTGAACATGCAAGAACTATAGAAATGCAAAGAATAGCAGAACGAAATATTAGGTTAGATGAATGTTTTTTAACTTTAGGAACGGGAGGAGATAAAGTTGTAGTCATGTGAGACCGTTCTGAGGTACGTCTTATTTTACCAAGAGACGGTGCGAAAATTAAGTAGATTTTTTCAACATTACTCATTGCAAGTGTCACAGGAAGTCCGAGCTACTTTTTTCCACCACACTCTCTGAGGAAGTACAAGGGCTGTATCTTTTCTGCGTAAGACTGGGCATATGCCAATTGACGACCATGACTACACTGTTATGATACAGCATCAACGTTATGTGTGACGAGCAGAGGTGAGCGTGATTACCCGCTGTGTCAGGTACTATTCAACGTAATGTTTACTGAGAGCCCGTCCACAGCCGCAGTGGCGGTCCGGCGTGCCCGGTACTTTTCCGCACCGGCTCCAGTACGCGGGTGTCCAGTAACCCTAACTCTGAATCCTTCTCCTACTCTTTCCTTCCTCATTCATCTTCCTTCCACCTTCTTCCCTTTCTTTTTATGTTTTGCATTCCATGCAATTTTTCCTTCTTTTTAATAAGGAGGGGACCTCCCTCCGTGGGGTCCCTGGTGACTCCGAATCCGAACCCGACTCCAGACAGTTTTTGCAAACTCCGACTCCGAATCCACTCTCAAATTTCAGCCCTCTACGAACATTTTCAAGTTTTTAGGGGGCAGCGTCCCCCTTTTACGGGGGGAACATACGAGGGGGTGGACGATGGAGCGCTCGGCTCTAGACGAACAATTTCTGTGTTTTATCATTTTTTTTTTTTTTTAATCAGGTGCGAGCCTCTGCTACAACTGCACGTTAGGGGCTAGAGCCCTATTCAATGGTGCGGCTGTTGTTGCTATAGGTACAGCCCTAAACATCTAAACATGCGGCTTTTAAGCCTGACCTTTACGAAGATGAGCCAGACCCCACTGGCCCTTATCACAAAATTTCGATGGGGAGCGATTAAATTTCGGCAGGAAACCACAGAAGCATGTGTATAGACGATATTTTCACAGCGCAGAGGTGCGTCAGGCAAAGAGAAGGCAAGCTCCTCTGTCTATGTGTATTACGGTCCTGGCAGTTACAATAATTCTTCCTATTCGATCTCGTAGGTGCAGTTATCACAGCACCCCTATTTTTTTGTATGAAGGCGGTCGTTTAAAGGTTGGTCGGTTACCGAGATGAACTACAGTATATTCCGTACTTCGAGAGCGAGCCACGTGCGTGGCGGACGTAGCGAGTAGACCAAACTGAGATAAAGTTCACCGAAACATCGCGCGCAAAGACCCTAAGACGGGTCAATGAATGAACTCTTGGCATCCACTTAGTCAAGATATCCAGTTTTATAGAATATGCCCTTTTCTTTGGTTCTATCGATCTCTCAACCATATGTTTCTATAAGCCGGGTGAAACCAGAAGGCCCCCAGATCTATGGAGAACAGTACTCCTACACCAGGGCGGATGAGCCCTTGTCACCAGCTTGATTAATCTTGAGTTAACAGTTATGTGATAACCAATCTCGCAGCTCTAAACAGAACTACCCATCTTTTTGAAGTCTCCCTAGCTAATTCCTCCTGTTGATAGATGTGCAGGTCTTTCCCAATTAATATCTGATTTTTGGGTTTATAGTTCAGGCCAAGATGTTCATTATATTGTCAACCGGAAAGAGAACTGAGCCAGAAACCTGCGAAATGAGCACCTAAGATACCAGCGTATATAAGGTGTATTTAAGAGAAGGGACAGTTGTGTGAAAAAGTTAGTTTTTTAAAGAATTGGAAATTTCACAAGGTTGAACACCGACCCCGTTGGTTCATTCTATCCAGATCAGCGAGAAGTAGAATCGGAAAGAGATTAAGCCTGAGGCATTCTAGAAGAAAAGAGGGAGCAGAATTGAAAATGAGTAGTTATAGAATGAAGGGTCAAGTCATCGGCACTCCATTGAGTGTGCATAGAGCTTATGACAATTGTGTCAAGGCGAGCAGATGCATACCTCAAAGTAAACAGCCCTAACTTAAAAGTTCCCGAGGCTAATACAGAAAAACCGCTTGTACGTCACCACCTCCTTGCACAGTCACCGCCCCATATATTTTAGCTCCCGATACATTCGATAAAGGCCTAACCATCGATATACGTTAAATATTATTATTATATATATATTAATTATATATATACATATATTAATATTATATAATATTAAATTAATATATTATATTATATTATAATATGATATTATTAATATTTATTATTATATAATATTATATATATATATAATATTATAATTATATTCATTTAATAATTTATATATTGTATATTAATATATATTTATATTATATTATATATTACTAATATATTTTTAATATTATATATATTTTATTTATATATTCTTATTATATATAATATAGGTGATTTAATAATACTTGATACTATATATATAGTTAGTTAGTATTAAATATATATATATTATTATATCGTGAAAAAAATATATAATTAATTCGTGATAAATAATATAATTAGCATAGTTCAATCGGTTAATAGATAAAATAAAATATTACTAAAACTACACTATTACTGGATACAATATTATTATTACTTAATTTATATAGACATATAATATATTCTTAAATAATATATTATAGTAAGAATTTAATTGCTATTTTGAATATCAAATTATAAGTTTTCCAAATAATCAACGTCTTAATGATCTCATTAATTAATATTATGTACAAAATATTTTTTTTTATCACTATTACTATGATAATTATATTAAATAATATATAATCAATAAAAATTTGAGATATAACAAGGATAATAAATTATTATAATTAACTACTACTACTACTGACATTTCTTATATAAATAATAATTAAATATAATATATAATATAATCCAATAATGTAAATGAAGAATATATATTAACAAGAGACAACGGTTACCATAAAGAAAAACAGCCCTTGATCTAATCTCCCAACCAAAAAGCCATCAACAAGCAAAGGGGTCCTATGTCCTGTAGGATATTATCGTAATAAATAGTGCTTCTCACGGAGGTCACTTATAAAAAACCATGAATCGAATTGGGGGGGCGGTGTTAGGAACTGAGATCTGCAAAACCTTAGAAAACCTTACCATTGAATCTCACCCTGACAATCGATTAAAATCGATATCTATGTTATATATATAGTAATATAACTCTTATATTATTACTAATGATCGCGATTATTATTTTTTAATCGGCATATGTAAAAATTCTAAGTCAAACTAAACTATACAGTCCTAAAAACTAAAAGTGTAATGATAAAGACTACCGATTTTAAAATAACGTTAATCCGTGATGATCACCAGGCGCCCTAAATATCCGACGATCATTCTAACTAAACTTATCGATCTGGAAATCCATACAAAAAATCGTAATCCATGCTCTCTACCTTCCCCTATATTTTGTTATTTATTAAAACCTTTCAAGGAATACCTAAAAAGTAACCCCCTTTAATGGGTTGAGACGCGCTTGTCCTCCACACCCCCCATTCAATCGGAACTTATACTTTAATCTCTTATGACTTCTGAAAAGTATCGAACACTTATCCATGATCCATTAAATATCTCTCGTCTGAGTGCCTGCGAGCTAAAACCTTTAATACAATCCTTAATATCCTTATGACAAGTCTCCAAGCTTGAATAAATAAACCAAAGTGTTGACGAAATATACATATTGTTGCTTGCAACACATATTTGCAACATCATTTGCATGCAACCATTGCCTTAGCATGACATTTTACGGTTAGTTAGAACCTACACCTATTTACCCTTTTTCTAGCACGTTATTATTGTATAATCTTCATTATTATAAATATACTATAAATTTTTATATATATATATTTACACTATCATCACCCATCACCTCATAACTATATAAGTTCACTGAGATACTCTCATACACTTCATCTACAACCTATTATATTCCTATATTCTCCTTCTCCTCTACTATCATCTATATATTTATCATATTTATATATATATATATTTCATTGAGTGTTCAGAACTGGACGCTATTCGGAATCATCATTTTATAATATACCGATAAAGATTGGTTATACTATATATATTCATTACTATCTATACTATATATGATGTCTCATTATATATATATATCCACATCCATATATTCATTACATATAATATATATATGTGGTATCCGAAGTACTATAACCTATGGACGTTATGATATTCATTAGACTCAAATAATACTATATATCTATATATATATCTACCTATTTATAGCTTTATATATCTATATTTAGTTATATACACGTGTACGGGAGTGAGACACTATGTATAAAAGGTATTGACATATTATAAATTACATTTCAATTAATATAATTAATTTATCTATTAATTATAATTATTTAATATTTTATATTAATAATATATATATTCATATTATATATTTCATATATTTAATATAATATATTTAATCTCTTATATATTATTACGTCGCCTTATATATAATGACACTTTGACTAAATATACCTAATCTATCAACTATATTAACTTGTACATTATATTTTCAACCAAGCCCCGGTTTAATGCTACAGTCCTCACGTTGATAAATTATAGAACTAAGAAGAGGTTTAGATGTTTATTTACTGTTAATATTTATACCCGTTGCATATTATCTATGTACAATGCTACTGGAGGTTATTCAGATTCATTGTATCTATATATATATTAGCCTTTAATTTTAATTAACTCTATATATATAATGAGACTATTTTTAATTAAATTTTATAGCTTTGATAAATTTTAAAATTAACTAATTTAGTGAGCCATTAGCTCTCCACGCTCATAATATATATGAGTATACTATAAGTCTAGTGACTATTATAATATCACTCACTTATAGACTTGAGCTATAATTATTTGTATTAGTATAAACGTAATAACTATTTAGTTAAATTAGTACCTCACTGTCACGCAGATATACATTATTATATATAAATGTTATAAGTTAGTGTAGTAGTTTATATGTAATTGTAGTAGAGTCAGATAGAAAGTCTATATTACTACAAATGTTAAGTATTAGATATGTAAAATTTGTTTATCAATATATAGTATTTATTATGTTATTGATCATTAAAAATAATTAATTCAAACATGTATATTATAAGATTATTAAACTATATCCTGTAGTTCCGTATAATATTAATAATAGGGAGAGGAGACGTTAAGTTTGTTATTCAATTCGTGATTATTCGTATTAGTCATATTATTAAAACTTATAAAATAATTGATATTATTTATTTATATCGAAATCAAATTGTATTCACTCGTTTAATATTTCAAATTAAATGTATCACTTATGTATTTATATAGAATAGTATTATAATCGGTAATACTTGAAATTTATAAATATAACTGGAATTAAATTTATATATTAAAGAGTATCAAAAGAAAAAAAGGTATTGTAGATCAATTATATACTATTTTAAATAACATTAGAAATGATGCATTATAATTTGTACTATGTTTGTACTATATAAAGTTAAGGATTTTATAAATAATTAAACTAAATTCACTTTTAATCCAAAAAAATATGTCCTTTGTTTCCGATAACAATTATACAATTTAACATAATTTATGAGTTTAGTGGTATTAAAAGTTATTAATATTTGATAATAAACGTAATTTATCATAATCAATTATTATTATTTCATATATAATAACTATATATAACTTCTATAAATTTACACATACGATATCCGCAATATATGTTTTAATAATTATATAAAATATTTAATCTCATTCATATATACTACCCCTAGGTCTATACTCATATGATATACCCTGAAATGCGTATGAGCCCTCCACACAATATAAACCTGTGTATATGAACGGTGAGTGAGCTCTCATTACTTATATTTTTTATTACATATATCTACACTATATCTTGACCTACGCTATTATATACTCACCAAACCACATGTTACATACCTATACCCTATACCTTATTAGAGTATGTGAATCGGATCGCGTGATCAAAGTGGAATTGACTTTATTATAAGAGGTAGGTTTATGAAGCGTGACAGTGAACTATACTACGGTGATCCTTGTATTAAATATAATAACCGTGGAGTACAATAATGACTCTATAATTTAGGATATATGAGTCATCTATATATACCTTGGTAGTCCTAGATACTATTAAAATGACTCTTACACTCCTCTTAAATTGTATACGCTATAGCCGCCCAATACACACAGGGACATAATACTTTAATTGTATAGCCCCCTAGGGAGTATACTATCGACTAGTTTATCGGTAATAAGCCCACCACCATGTTGCGAGCACCATAACCATCAGATATTTATTTAATATTGAGGGAGGAAACTAGTGAGTTTTGGTCATGACCTATATTATTTAAGGGAGCCTATTACTCACGCAGTGAAGATACGAAATAAATAGGATACAATTTAGGTACTACCACAATACCACACCCTTGAGTCCACGCCTCACGACTGCATCAGCGCCACTGCATAGTCACCGCATTCATTATTACCCACCCATTGCTCTATTACACTGAGAGATAACGTCTATTAGTCTATACTCTCAATACCTCTCATAAGCTCCACCTCATCATACCGTCTATGTGAGTCTCCGAGAGTAAAAAGTTGACGTGACGGATAGTACCTACCACTCACTACTCATACAAAATATCTACGCGCCTCAATGACTTCACTCACAATAATATAATAGACACTTATTGAGAGAACCCGCTTTGCCCTCACTAGATTCTAGTTATCTTATTTATATATCCTATCACTGCTACCTCACCATTTATTTTTGTCCTTTATATATATATATATAGAATTCTGTAGTACTTTTGAGTATCGTGTATATAGGTTGTATATCCCTCACGCGGCTTTCTCCCACTCATTGGAGCATATATAATTCTGGACGTCCATAAATGGGAGTTAATTAAATGAGATTGTTAAGTCACGTTTATCATTGCTCACCAATACTCACATTACTGCCCTCATACTCTCTCTCTCCTTACGCCTACTACTATTAGGGAGTACCTTACTCCGCTTTAATTAAATATATTATGCCTCCTCACCACTCCATTATACACATTTCTAACAATTATATCTACAACTGAAATTTCATCCTATATATTGACTCTACTATATACTACTTATAATATATGTATGCATCTCCTCACCTCATTATCTACTTATCCCTTCAACCCACCTTTAATATAAACCTATAACTACCAACCTAATCACCATTTTATATTACTCTATTAACCAACTATCCATACTATATATTTCATTATTAAATATATAAATATCTATGTCTCTATATATAATACCCTATTTTGCATCATTTACTTGCCTTATGATACTCATCAATCGATTATTCACGATAATGCTTTAATTAATAGTTATATTTTCTACCGTTTTCATTTTTTTTACGCATATTAATTCCTCACGCATATGTTTCGGAGAATGTCATATATGAACGCTCTAAACCCAACACATCTATGTTCATATTACTATATGTACGTATTTCTTCACACAGAGATATATATCACGTTCGTGGTTAAACTGTATCCTGCGCGTGAATTCACCTACCTTCAATCTTCCTTCGCGCCCTACAACGTTCCAGCTTGTGACTACCACTCTCCATCCAAACAACCTTGATTCTCTCCCTATCTGATCCCTCTATAAGTATGTTAACTCCTTATCTAAGAGTGAAAGCGCTATAGCACGCCGACCCGCCGATGTGTGAACTGGTACCGAGCGCGCGCTGGCTTTGCGTCCCCCACCCCTTTAATGTGAAACTATTAACCTTCCGAAACCACGCTCTCCTCGACCGTTTAAATTTGGTCTCACTAACCTTATAAAGTAGACTCCCCTACCATCCTTTTTGAGCATAGTCAAGCTTGATTATACCAACCCAAAATGTGATTCCCTGTAAGCCGTCCACCACCCTCCGTAAAAAGTCAGAGGATGCTCCCAGCCTGACCACGAGTTATTGACAACATGCCTTTCGGCGAACACATAATCCGCCAATTTTGCAGAGCGATCTCTACTTAAAACGGTTATTGAACACCACCTGCGCTCGCCCCCTTCATCTTACACCTACTACTGCACTTCCATTGTTATCTGTTTTTCACCCACACACACACTCCTCAACCGGACTAATTCTTATGGTAGTCCTTCACCGTAAGGTCTTTCTTTCTGTCAACGGGCCCTTGTTCCCCATAACTCCAGCCTATCGTATCTCCCTTTCATTCTCCGCGCCTTCTCTTTCTATTTCACTCCTCGGCCCGACACACTATGACCCCTTGTGCCCTCGCGGCTCTCCCTCTCCTTCTTCTCTGCCACCTCCCTCCCCACCTGCCCTCACCTACACAGATTCCCCACGCCCTTCCGCCTTGGCCGCTTATCATTCCACCAAATTGAGCGCTTCCAGCTAGCCGGACCTTTCTTCCTATTGTTTTTGTGTTGCCGTCGCACCCAACTCTGCTACACCGCACCTTTATTTTTGTCTGAACCTTTCCCTTCTAATAACTATCGCGGCGCGGCGTTATGCCCGCACATTCCTCCGTTCTGCCTTACCTGCAACTGCTTTTTCCCTTGAAGCATTTTGTTTCACTTTTCGGAGTAACTTTCTGCGAGCCTGATCAATTTCGATCCCTTTGACTTTGCTAAGCTTCAACTAACCATGTTTCTGGGTTAACGTGTTTCAAAATATTTGTACCCAGATTCTCCTCTCCCCAAGAACTTTATAAATAGAATCTATCATGGTCCTGTATATAATTATTATCTATCATTCCTGTCTAAAATAAGTATAAGAAGTATGATGCTGGGATTGAGACTACAAACAGTCCGTAATCATCAACAGTACGTACCTTCTTAGTGAGGCTAGTTATTAAAAAAACCCCAACAATTAATTAGTTATGAAAAAAATACCGTAATGATGAATGGCCAATTGCTTGCCTATGATAAAGCACGTTTTGAGGCCAACGACAGCAACTAATGTAGACTTGACAAACCTGCAACTTTCAGTAGTACTTATAAATGTCTTATTGAAATGAATGACGTCATCACCCTCTCCTTTAGGGCTAATCAAAAAACAACATGTCAAACAACCTTACCCGAGCGCAAAGAAATTACTCGAATTTGTGCCATAACAAAATAAAAAAAAAAACATAACAATGGTCGAAGTCGTGATAAAGTATTCAGAGCTTTAACTCTTAGGGTAATTTAGGCACATATTTAAGGTTTCTAATTTATAGAAATATATTAGTTTTCCTTATAATATAATAAACGTTTAATTAATTTTCTTAAATAAGCCTTCTTAAAATGGGATAGACCCCTGGTTTATAAACTTTTCAGAAGAGACCACAACCCTATTGCGATAAAATATATACACCAACTTGTAATTTTATAAATAATATTGTATGGTCTTACACTTTCCGATAACACATGAAAACTAACAACGCTGTCTCACTTAAGTCCGGTCCCAACTTCTTAATATGTTATAAATCCCATCCAGATTTAGAACACACTACGCAGACTCACTCAGTTAAGACATTTTGTAAGACAAATTAGGAGCTATAATGGTTGTCCAAATGCTCACATACTGGTATGATCTCAATATTTTTTCTTCCTAAGCGTCACCATACGCGATAGTGGCGATAATATTAACATGTGAAGCATTTTAAGAATATTGAGGCCAGTCCCATTTATTTTCCAGAAAACTTGAAGAATTAATGAATCTACACTAATTGATGTCCAAGCCATCTTAAGTACCAAAGGAATGAAACAACTATACACACATAAGTACTCCCTCACTCCCTGGAGAAGGATATAAGGATTTTCTGGGTACTGACTTTAATTGAACACGCACCAAAAAGACATCTAAATTAATGGAATCCATTACCTAAATTTTTTCACTTAGATAGATTAGTAGTTTATCATGAGAGTTCCCCACGACCCAGTTAACTGGCCATTTGCTCTTCTGTTCCTTCCTCTTCTTCAACTTGCCTCGTAGAGCTGTTTTAATTCTCCCTATATTCACTCTCGCCGTCGATGAACACTAACTCTTTCGAGTAATTTCCTCTATCTATTTATTATAATATCTTGTGTAATATCTTCATAAACGTACATACTGAAGATAAGATCCTTCAAAAAGCCCCCACAAAAATTACAACCTAAAAAGCAATTATACTCTCCGTCCACTTAACAGCATTTACTTTTACACAATTGAAAACAGGTATAAATTACATTACCTATAACAAAATAACTTAGTGATTATAAAGCCGCTGGAAGCGCAGCCGATCCCTCTCCCTTCGATCGAGTGCAGACATGGTAGTACTTCCACCGAGTTACTAATATAATATTTTCCTCTCAGCCTGATTTTATATTAATATATATTATATTCTATAATTATTTATATTATAATTACACTTTTTTTTATAAATTATATCACTCGTTCTATTTACGGACAAAATAAAGAAATTTAAATGGACCTTAATTAACCTTAACCTTAAATATTTAATTAAAAATCTACTCTCATTTCAATTTTCGGACTTGTAATCTTAATGTTTATATTATTAGGGTTACCATATGAATTAGGCAATGAATATCTGTTTAATGAGCAGGGCTTTAATAGCGAACACAAATATTTAGAGTTTAAAGTTGTGCAACCTGTAAGCAGCTAAGATCGATCTAAACGGACAGTTGACTTTATGCACCTTAGGAGAACCATACAGTATACACCCAATGCAGAGCCAGAAGCAAAAATGTCATTGTGGGTGGAGTCATCTATGAGTTCCTTTTGTTGAAACTGTCAACATAATTACAAACCTGACATGTGGAGACTCTGATCAGGCATTTGATTTTGACAGAACTTCATTTGCCGAGATCGTTTTCTTGGCAATGTCTGACTCCTACTTCTTATTTAATGATAAAATATATCATCAGTTGGATGGTGTCGATATGGGTTCACCCCTGTGTCCCATCTTTGCAAACATTTTTCGTAATCATATGGAGGAAACTTTCATGAACAGTAGAGTTGTCACAGCCCCTAAATTCTTCAGACGCTGTGTTGATGATATTTTCTGCACTTTTAATAACAACGGAGATGCCCATCTCAAATTTGAATTATTATGATATACAAATTTCTAAGGTCTCTGTCTTTATAATTTCTTACATTATTTAATAGAAATACTGAAAGACAACTGCTACTTTACCCTATTTCTGGATGTGTTACTTGTCTAAGGATAAGAACTAACCTCGATAAGAATAATTTTCAAACCGTGTTTCAAGAAATTAACATAACATTATTACTCCTCAAAGTAGTTATGAATTTTTACGTTACTTATACCACTCTTTAAAATAACAATATATATAAAACAATGATTTCACGTTCTTACATTTGAATATATAACATAGAGGGCCTTATATATAAAACTAACATCGCCCTCATTGTGTCGACATTTAATCAAGATTTTTCCTTTGATTACATACTCTTTAAAACAACAGAAATTATTCTTTCAACAATATATATCACAAAAGTCTCGAAAATGTGTGTTTTTTTGTTTTTTTTTTAAATAGATAAAATTACAAACCTTTACAGTTTCATAATTGATAAGAGAGTCAATAGCTACATTTCCTGCTTCATTTTCGGCTTTGTTCATTTGTAATTATCTCATTAGAAGGAGAGAGATGGTGGAGCAGACTCTTGAACCTCTCAGTTTCTTTCTACTCACAACCTGTTTTAACCTTTTTTATATTAAGAGACTATACTCTCTAGGTTGGTTCTCTTATGTTCTCGTTATCATAATAAGATACAGTTTTGACTTCTACTTGTTCAGATCTTGGTATGGTTTCTAGTATTTTGATATTCTAACCGCTGTGAGCGAGTCCTATATTTGAGTATCTTAACTTCTCACATTTTAAAAAACTACTCAGATCTCAGCATTAGCTCAGAAGCTTATTGCTAATATAATATAATGACATAGTACTATTGAATTTTATTCTTTTCTGTCGTGAATGAGAGTCACTCTCCTGTTATGGGAGCTCTATATTAATTTGTCTGCGTATATCTACCTCTGTACTATTTGATATCAATCAAGATTGGCTCTCCACCTCTCACTTCCGTGATACTTATATACATATCATAATTTTATTTTATATAACTTTGTAATCCCGGGAAAAATCCTTTGATGAGACAGAGCACACTCAAAAAACTACTAAATTATAACATAATAATAAAACTTTTAAACTAAATTAATAATATACATTTCTCAATTTGATTTTTATTCTCATCCTTATTGTATTATACTACCCATATCTTATATTAAATATTTCCTTCAACCAACAATTTTTCATTTTTTGACTCCGCTCATCCTGTAAGTCTGTATATACGTTTTTCTTCGGTAAGACTCTACTGTTAGTCTTCCTAATATTTGTATACTTACCAGTTTTAGGTTTCAAGTATTCGTACTATTATATTTCACTCTTTCAACTTTATTATATTATTTTCCTAATCTATATAGGCCCTATATAGATTAGGAAATAATTATTCATTTACTTAATAGAATTAGGTCTAATTAAAGGGTTAATAATAAAAGAGTATAAAATTAAAAAAAAATATTAAAGATTATAAATTCATTAAGATATTGTACAAAAATTATAAATTAAAGTACTGAAATTAAAAATATATGAAATTTAGATAATTATCGTAATTTCCAATAAATATTAGTCATAATTTTCACTTAATAGAATTAAAGTCTTAAATTCCATTTAACAAAATTTAAATGTCATTTTCTATTTTATAAATTTGAATTAATAATATCTTAAATTAATTAACAATATCTTAATTAATAATATTTTATTAATTAATTCTAATTAATAAAAAAACTCAATGCCATAAATTGCGATTAACAAAAATTTTAATGTCATAAAATACAAGATAAAATTTGAAAGTTATAATTTGTGCAATTTAATTTAATGTCATAAATTACACTTAATAAATTTTGTCATAATTACACGATAAAATTTTGTCATTGTCTGCAGTAAAATGTAATTGTCATTTAAGCAATAAAATTTAATATAAAATATTAGGCGGAAAAATTTATTGTCATAATTTGTGAAACAAAATTTAATGTCATAAATTCAACTTAATAAAATTTAATGTCATAAATTCACCTTAATGAAATTTAATGTCATAAATTACACGATAAAATTTAATTAAAACCATAATTTGTACAGTAAAACCTAATGCCATAAATTCTAAGATAAAATTTAACTTCATAAATTTTGCAATAAAATTTAAAGTCATAAATTTGAAATAAAATTTAATGTCATAATAAGTACAATAAAATTTGATGTCATAAATTCCACAGTAATATTTAATTTCATTAATTCCACAATAAAATTTAATGTCAAAAATTACACGATAAAATTTAATGTCATAGATTTTACTCATGAAAATAAAAAATAAATAAATATAATAATAAATTTTATAATATGCTGTAAATTTCAGTTAACTTAAATTTAATGCCATATTTACTTCCACGTAATAAAATTTGTTATCATAAATTCCACTTAATAAATTTCATCATAAACTTCACTGCACCAATTAAATATAATATTATAAATTTTAATTTATAAAATTTAATGTCATAAATTGCACTTAATAAATTTAATTTCGGAAATTATCGGGATAAAACAACGTAAATTCCGAGAATGAAGTCTATTTTAAACTCACCATCCTGCTTGCTAAAGTTCCTTGAATTTTTTATAACATATGATTCAATAATTTTTCTTTTATTGATTTGTGGAGCAGAGAAAATTGGTTGCATATTTTGAATGTCTATTGTATGGTTCCGGGTTGATCTGTGTGTCACACAATGCTTGAATTATTTTATCAAATTGGCAAATCTTTTGTGTGCTGTCGGAAGTTCTTTGAAAATCATTGTCTTCACCATAATATGAATTGAGAAACAATGCAGGCAAGGGACACGGTAAACCACAGAACCTATTTTTGCATTCGAGGATTTCAGGGGGTGAAGAAGTTTTTTTAATAGCAAATTATTGGAAGGAACTATATTAACATTTTGAGGAATAAACTTTTTAATGGGCCCCAGAGGAGTAGTAACCATAACAGATTCTATTCCAAAGCCGGGGGCGGCGCTCCCCTGCACTCAGGGTCTTATCTATACTGTATAGTTAAATTAATTCGGTAAATGATGATCTCCCGCTGCGGTCTATATATACACTTGGGTAGCTTTCATAGGTGGGTTGCCATTTTGTATATATGTAGGGGGTACCTGATCACACTCACTTAGGAGGGTCCCTATACTATATTTCTGATTATCTGTAATATTAACCATATTTTTACCTATCTAAATTATATATATATTGTAGCTATATAGTGAGTGTTTGTGATGATTTAATACTGATTAACTACCATACAAATTGTATAATACTTAACTATATAGTAAGCTTTTCATGTAGTGCGATTTTTATATATATATTAATATATAATATATATATATATTACCCTACCCCCCTTTGTTTCCTCCCCTACCCCCTATGACGTAATTATCTAAGTAATTATATAGTGACGGTCCAGGGTTCGATGACCCTGCCAGCGTTCTTACTCCTCCTGTAAGTGATATAATGTATTTGTAACACTTTACTCAATAATGTGAGCATAGGGGCTACCTATTCTAAGGTATGGTACTTTCATGGTTGTGAGCTCAGTTTGTATATTTTGGGGGCTAGTAGTTCTACTATACCAATCTGGAGGTGTACCTCATCTTTATATTACTTATTGGTATTCGCCTATAGTACGTAGATATAGTGAAGTGTGTTAGTGTTTGCGTATAAAGCACTATATATATATATAATGCCATATATCTATATTTAGAAAAAGACATAGTTAAAATCGAGTCTACCCTCCCTTATGATGTCACCACATGAGAGCTACTTTTCTTATGAGTGTGTTATATATATATGCTCTAAGATAGCGTGACTAGTGTTACGCTAGCGTATTATAAGCTCGTATTACTAATGGTTAGGTGACTAGTATGAGCCATTGTACCATTTAGATAAAGTAGCTGTGAGTCATACTTTCAATGGACTACTATTCATGAGATAAAATGAGAGTAGCTGAGCTCGGACTGAGGATATGATCATTGGTGACTCCGGCGCGCCGAAGAGAGATATTACGAGCCCTACTACCCTCTAGAAATAAGAGTCCCAATATTACAGTGTTTCGAACACACTCAGTTCAAAACTGCTCGCGACCGCTTTCCACGCTCTCTCTCGCAGCGCAAAAACCGAATTTGTCGCGCCATTGCTCAACACCGTTGCTAAATGGACGACAAGATATAGTGCGCGCGGCGCGGCGTGTTCATTGGATGTTCGCAGATAACAGACCAGCGCGATATAAGAACTTATACTAGTATTCTTCTCACTGGGTCTCTAGAATAATTGAGTTGTAAGAGACGTATATAAATCTTTTCCAGAAATAATATCTCATGCAATATTGGATATGGGTGTTCGAATAATGTGGTTGGGGAAAAATGACTAGGTAGAGTAGTCCAGTTGCTTAAAAGATCGTTGATTATTTTAAGAGATTTAAAGAAGTGATTTATTGCTTGAGTAAGTTTTTTTTGAAGGGAGACTGCTTGCGAGCACACTATTTTGAATCAATGGAATAATACGTTTCAGCTATTTTTATATTTGCTTTTCATTAAGAATACTTGAATTTTCGATTTTATGTGAGAGCGCTTTCACTTTGATTGGCTGAAAAATTCTGTAATTATATAAAGTTAAGTTCATGATTTCGTATAATTAATTAGTTTACGTGTAAAGTATACAATGTTATAATGTACCATACAATAAAGATGTGTGTTAAAATAAAAATAAATAATAAAAGTTTCGTACTTTATTAAATAAAGAATATTCTAAAATTATGCTTTTACTTAAATTTTTAACAATAATTTTTTCATATATATATTACTCGCAGTTTCTTTATTTATTTTCAAAGTTGCGAAATATATCTCAGATTTAATAATAAAGTTATGTTGTGATATAATAAACCTCTAATAATAAAGTAAAATTCTTATGATAAATTCCACTCTAATATTTATATAAATAAATATCTGTAATAATGCTTAAAATCTTAAAACTTTCTATAAGAGAATAATTAAATAAAAACAATATAAACATTAATAATATAGAAAATTAATTTGCATGCTTTATACATCTTATATATTAATTCTAAATTATAGGAACTAATAGAGAGAGACAGTGATTTACAACTAAAAAATTTAGAGAGATCGTTTTTAGCCCATAAACACACATAAAGATATGCGTGCTTCGAATACAACAGTTTGGCATATAGATAAGAATCTCAATATTTCCTCAACTAAAGTACCAAACTCAACATAATACTACTTTACTAACTTCATAAATCCAATCTATGAATACTTATAATTGATATAACTTAATTAATATATTAATGATCATTAATTTAGAATTTCAAATAAAATAATGTGATATAAATTAATATTTAATTAATAAAAATTAAAATTTAGATTTAATTATAATTAGTTTTTAATAATAACTAAAAATCAATAAATTATCACTATAATAATTAACAATTAATATTTTCAGAATATAATAAATAAATATTCAAATCACACAATTCAACTAAACATCAACTCATAACTCCATACTACTTTAAACTACATATAACTTAATAATATAGAATACATAATAATTTGATCTCTTATAACAAATATTAACTTGATTCTATGATTCAAGTGATATTTATTTAAAATTGTTATGGTTTATAACTAATTTAAGCACCACTTATAAGACTCATAAGTGTAATATCAAGTTATAACCAAATACATAAATTCTGACTCACCTCCTCTACCATAAAACCTATTTTCTTTATGAATTAATTAATAATCAATTAATTATATAAATATCATTTATAATTAATTAATGATCAATTATATAATTGAGAATAATATATAATCATAAATTTGAATTCATAAGAATCAATTTAATTTAATTATATATAATTAAAAAATAAATTGTTAATAGTTATATACATAATACATTCTATTACTGTTGATATAGATTCGATGACGGTCGAATCATATCATATGATTAATAATAATAATAAATTAAAATAACCAATAATAATTTAATATAGATAGAGTTGAGAAGGAGTGGGATTCACCACACTCCTCACTCAAACTCCAACTCATCTTATGTAGAGTCGAACTAAATAATACAGTTAACTTTAATCGTCCTATATACGTACTCTATATAATATAAACAGATACTTTTATAACATCAAATATGAGTTCAAAATATATTTTAATGTGTATTAATTTAAATTAATAACAAATAATTAATAGAGTTAGTATGTGATTGATGTATAGATTGTGAGATAATTAATAATTTAGATGAATTTGAATGTAGTATGTTGTGTATGATATATATATAATATAAAAATGTACTGTTAATTATTAACAGAGGTGTTTTATAGGATTAAGTTGTGTCACTCAACCCCTACATCTTTCAAATGAGGACAGGGTGAATTAGTATATATATTAGAGGATATATTATACTAGTCTATATTATAGGAGATTATATATTATATATATTAATTATAATATATATAATATATATATAAATATATATATATTTAATTTAATAATATATTATATATATATATATATATATATATTATATATATATTATATTATATATATATAATATATTTAATACTAATATATTATATGATATTATTATAATATTTATATTATATAATTATATATATATATAGTATATTAAATATAATATATATATAGATTTAATAGTATATATATTATATTATATATGAATGAAGATGACAAAAGAAGAAAGTCTCACATTGGTGAAAGTAATCTCAGTATGCATATAATCAGGTTATATGTGTTTCTATAAGTACTCCGCAATGAGTCTGTAATGGACTCACATTAATTAGTGACTGGTATAGACAGAGGGATAGATGATTGAAGTATATATAAAAATGGTGAGTAGGTATTATATAGAAGCTGTGAAAATATCAATATAGGAGGATGGAGTACTCGCTACACCAAAAAACTTACTTATCGACATGTACTTTATTACTCCAACCTCCAGTGTATCAATATAAGATGTTAATGTAGTATTAGAGCTTTATATTATCGTAGCAGTTCCCATATTTTTATTTATTGAAAACTTGTTTCATTTTAAAGTTTTTGTTTTTCAAAGAAAAAGTTGTTCATAATTTTTCAATTAAAATAACAATGTTTTGTCTGACTCCCTAATAAGCTAAGTTATAATAATAATTACATATATATAATAATACCTGAGTACAAACTATCCCAATGGGTGCTCACCTTCCCCTAAAATACTCTGTCCTTAATTACCGTATTTTATTCTGCACTTATATCAGTTTTACTATAACTGTTTATACAGTTTATAGGTTATATACCTAGTTATAAATTGGCTCAGCTATATATAAGCTATATATTAATATATATTATAAATTAGTAGTAGTTAAGTAGTAGTAGTAGATAAGTAGTATATAATGTATAGTTTAGAGTACGTAGTAGTAGGTAAGTAGAGGTATATATATTATACCGAGTAGTAAGCCTAAGAATCATAGTGTAAGATATAATAAGTTACATTATAAGAGGTATTATTGTTAAAATTAGAAATATCCAAGTGAATAAGCTTAATATAATATTAATTAATACCTAACTAAACATCACATAAAAATATCCATACCAACAACAACATGTCTCTCGACACCATAACATAAACTATACAACAACAACCTAAACAACAACAACAACTATACTACCACCATCACCTAACAATCAAAATAACAATCAAACAATAACAACTAACAACAACACAACAAACAATTACAACAAAATCTCAACAACAAAACAACAACAGTAAACACAAAAACAATCAACAAAAATAGTTAGCAACAACAACATCAAACATAATATGATAATCAAACCTATACATAACATAACAATCAATACATAAAAATCTCTGATTCTCTGAAAATCAGTTAAAGTGATTAGCAAATGACCTCATATATATAATATATATAATATCAAACTAACAACATCAAACATAACTAATCAACTAAACAAACTATAACATAATAACTAAATGCCTCGACTAATTTACAACCAAATATACATATTAAGTCCTCATACCTATAATACATATCTTTATATTACATATAAATTAATAATTTATACCTATATTATGGGACTGCGAATTTAAATAATATAGTTTGTTATTATTATTTATATCATTGTTATGATGGTATGTTAAATTATTTACATCACTATTACTATGATAACGTTTCATCCTTATAATTTTCTAACATAGCTGTATATATTTTCAGATTGAATATAGTTCTTTAATATAATCCTACAGGATATCGTTTTGTTATAATGATACGATAAATAATCATTTCTAGTTATAAAAACCACGTTTTTATATCTAAAACCTAAGTATACATTAAACAGTCGGGTGCAATATATAATGTACCCTCACGCTCCTTGGTGAGGCTTATAGGGTCCATCCACACACTTTCTCATCTTCATCTCCAGTACCTCAATATGTTTTTATTTTATATTATACAGACTTATGTAGCTATATTATTTAACGTACTTAGCTGGTGAGTGCATACCCTATTTTGCTTAATTGGAAAATACAGTAATAAATAGTAAAGATTTCTTTAATTACCTAACATTGCAGGATTATACTTTGTAAACTCAAAAGTTTAAATATAGATGCTTTATCGGTTTATAATTTAGTGTTATTATTACATCAAACATTAATAATTATACATAAATGTGAATAACAGTAGTCCGTATATATATTTATTATATATAACCCTGATTGTAAGTACTAGATAGTTAGTAGTAGTAAGGTGATACCGTGGATTTAGTAAGAGTTTAAGTTATAGATAGTATGATAGTAAGTTAGTATTAGTAGTAGTTAAGTAGTTAATTGTTAGTAGTAGCTCATATATAATATGATAGCTAATAAGTTAATGCTATGTAAATTATATTTTATATATATATAGTTAATTATAGTAGTATAGTTAATGATAGACAGTAATTATAGTTAATAGTTAATACTCAGTAATAGTATAGTTAGTAACATGTAAATATAAGTAGTATATAAGTTAAGTAGTTAGTAGTTAAGTTATACATTCGAAAACAATGTTAAGACTGTGATAAGTAGTATAGTTAAGTTTTAAGTAGTATAGAAATAACTTATTATATAATTATAATTAATAATATAATATCGTTATTAATTATATCTATTTCATATATCGTATATCTAATTTTATATATATTTATGACTAAGCTTTAATAACAACTGAAAGTTTGAATTTATGTAACATATATTTTAATAAAATTGTTATTTCACACTGAAACAACTTTCGAATCTACTAAAGCTATTAAGTCTATAAAAAACTAATCATAATTCGTAATATATCAGGATAGGAATTAGACATCCCTCTGACTTTCAGATTAAGAGGGCCGTTGAGCCAATCACAGTGTAAAGGATTTAGTTTTTTATAAGGAGTTATAAGTGTCAAATAGTTCACCAATATATTTTGTTATTCTAAAATACTTTATAAAGAAGTAAATTTGAGTTTTGAGGATTGCTTCTAGGTTCTAGGTAGAGTCTGTAAGTCTCACGTTAAGCTATTTTGACTTGTGAATAGACAGGCTCAGAACCCGTGGAGTCTTGAATTTTACGCTAAATATATTTAACAACGGCAGATACGTCATGAAAAATATATTTTCTACTATGAGCTGTTATTAATATTAGGTATAGTCTCAGAATAAATAATGTGAGATATATAACGTAAACTATAGCTTTTACTACTCACTTGTTCTTATTTGTAATTAATATATAATTTCATACTAGCTCAGCTAATAAATATATATATATATAATTATATTATATATATATAATATTATAATAATAATATATATAATAATATTAATATAATATAGTATATATTTATATATATATATATAATTATATATATTATATATATATATTAAATATATAATTATATATATATATATATATATATTAATTATTATATATATATATTATATATATATATATTTATATCAGTATTAATTATATAATATAAATATATAATATATTATATATTATAATATAATAACCAATTCTCCCATCTCTAGGTATGATCTGTATAGAACCTGTCTAGTGATGTCGCTTTCTACAAGAATACTCTTATCCTTACATAGTATGTATATCTATCTTATCGTTATTATAACATTCTTCTTCATACTTTCACATCTACCATAAGAACTCTACATCCTCTGATACTCGTTTATCATCGTCAATTCTTTTACCTACTCGATTTGTCCTTCCATATCTTTTACATATTCTCTCGCTCATGATAACTCGCCGGTCTAATACGTCCTACATAGTAAGGCTAATCTCCACTCAATTTACTAAGCCACCCTCTATTGTATACAGTATTTACTCACTCTACCATTCATCTTTGATGTTGCCCATTACTCATCTTTAGTTTTGAATATTCTAGTTATGTATTATGTTTAGTATTATATTTGAATTTCATAATTTCTTCAAGCTCACGATATTTTCTACTCTACTTCCATGCCTATTCTTCTACATGATGTGATAATAATACTCTACTCAAATAATCAATACTACTATACTACCACTCATCTCCATCGCTACTCCTAATTCTTTCTCATAATGTGTCCTTATAGCTTATACATTATCATTCCAATTCCATATACTCACAGATATATGTCACCCAGTTCTTGAGTTTTGTACTTCATCCATTTTTCACATTTCTTTATGGGTATTATTATAGCTGTTGCTATTATCACTATATTACTTTGGTATGTTACTATTCACCCCTCATATACCATTAATTTAACTCTATATCCCATAAGTTATTATGAATTTATATATCAACCAAGCTGTAGTCCTCTTACCTATTTCTTATATTGTAATGTTTACAGTTTATGTTCTTTCTCTACTATATTCTCATTAATCCGTCTTACTTCACGTTATATATTTACATCTTTAATAATACGTATACCTATTTCACCCAATTTATGGGCTAATCCCTTTCATAGTAATTCTCAGCATTTCTTGCTAATGTACCTCAGTCCCTCGCCTTACCAATATCAATTAGCTATGTCATTCATCTGCGTTATATTTAAGTAGTTATGTTGCTATTCTAATTGTTATATTACTATACCTGGTCTAACATTAATGCTCTTAAGTCCATAATCTATGTTATTATATATATAATTGGAAATTATTAAGCTAAGTAGGCAATAGAGCAATACACTTCCTCAGTTCTATACTACACATTGTCTCAGTCCTATTTGTAATTTACACATCTCACCTTCTTCTCTCTATACCCTATTACTTGTTCTACTGCTAGAGTAGATCATTTTTATTATAGTCGTAGTGAGGCTTTTAATTTATAATTAATTATGTGGTACTTCTACTCTTCTTCTGATCCTACTGCACGCCATACCTTTTCCCTATCAATCCTACAAAGGGTGACTTTTTTTATTCAATAGTCTCAGTCACATTTCTCTCATTTAAAGTATTTAACTTTATTCCATTTTATTTTATTTTCTTAATCAACATTTTTTAAAATTAATATTATAATATAATATATATATATAATAAAGTATTAATATATATATATATATATATATATATGTATGAATATTATAATAATATATATAAATTATATATATATATTATAATAATTATATATAATATAATATATATATAATATATATATAATTAATATTATAATATTAATATAATTAATTATAATTAATTTAATAATTATATTAATATATATCAGAGGTAGTATGTGAGCATAAGCGCAAATAATGTAAAGTACAGTGAGCATAATGACGCAAAGCGCTAAAATTTGTCAGTCATTTAAGGTGATAAATAATTGATGTTTTATTGCTATTTGCGCGATATAATTCTCATTGTGAAAAATGTGTGCGTGACTATATTTATATATGCAATTCTTCAATGCGTATATAAACCATCAACAACTTTTTTAAGAGCGCCAAAGCGCAAATTTGCGCTCTAATTCTGATGATCCTTTGCGCTCTAATCACAAATATAAATTAATAAATCAGCTTATATATTAATATATATATTATATATTAAGTATATGATATATTAATATATTATATATATATATATATATATATATATATTAATAATATATATATATATATATATATTATACTTAATTATAATATATATATATATAGTATATATATATTAATATTTTAATATATACATTATATTATATGATAATATATTAATATGTAATATATATATATATATATATATATATATATATATATTATATTATATTATATAATAATTATATATATATATATATTTATAATATATAAAAATATATTATATATATATATATATTATATAATTAATTTAATATAATATATAATATTAATATATTATATATATTATATATATATATATATATATATATATATACATATATATGTATAATTATAAATATATAATGTATTAATTATATATATATATTATTAAATATATATAATAATATATATATATATATTAATATATATGTTATATATATATATAATATATATATAATTATAATATATATATTATATATATAATATATATATATATTAATATAATATATATATATAATATATATATATATATATATATTATTTAAAAATATATTAAATATATATATATTTAATTATATATTATATATATACCTATATTAACATATATATATATATTTAATAATATATTATAATAAGTATATATTAATATAGTATTAATATTAATATATATATATTTATATATATAATATATATTATATAATATATAATTAATATATATATATATATCTATTATCTATTTTTAAAAAAATTCAATAAAATATATAAAATATATCCATTAATAGAATATTAATTTTAATATTATATAATATTAATAATTAAATAATAATAATATAATTATAAATATAGATAATATAAATTAAATAAATATATAATTAATTAATAAATTAATATTTAATAATTATATAAGATATTATATAATAATATAATATAAGAATAATATAATAATAATAATATAAATAAATAATAATAATTAAAAATATAATATATAATAATAAATAATTATAAATAATTAATTAATATTAATAAGTAATAATAATAATATTTTAATTTATATACTATGAAGATTATAATTATATTATTTATTTAATAATATTATTATTCTTATTTATATATATTATTTTATTATATAATTATTAATTATTATATTTTATGTAACTGATAATATTTAATTAAATTTATTGTCATAATTAATTTTCTGTTAAATTAAATATATTATTAGATATAAAATAAAAGATAATCTCATTATATTAATGGATAAGAGGGTAGAAGCCAATTTGACTATCATGACGCTTTATCATTTTTAGAGTATTTGAACACCTATCGAGCATGTGTCGAACTTAGCGTTATGTAAAACGACCTTATTTTTTTATGACTGCAGATCTGTGTCTCTCTGTTTATAACCATTCTAGGAGTGACAACAAACAGTACTCATAGCACACAAAGTGGAAGCTGTTATAGTGAGATAAGAATGAGATAAATGCAAACTTAACATGTGAGAATGAGAAAGGTATCTAGTGATTTTACAGATATTATGAGCGATCTAAATAATATAGATTGAAACTAAGCTGCGTATAAAATTAGGACATGGTTCTGGAAGTCGACTTTGGTGGATATGCTCGGCTGTACTCTTCTGCGCCGGGAGAGTTGGAGAAGCACGCGATAGTTTTTTAAATGTAGTTTTTTTGGAACTCACCGACCTTATATCCTCTTGAAGAATTTGCGCGGCCATCTTCTCTCAGTACTTGTGGGGTGAATCGTCCAAAGACGAGCATATAGACGGAGGAGTTATTATTGATAAGGTCAATATCCATGATGTCATATCAGTGAAGTAACCATTGGCGAGTGGAAGATTCATTAGTACCAAATAGCTACGGCCAAGTTTTACTTTGTACTAACTATAAAAAACCCTATCTTAAGCTTTTTTGACATGTTAAAGTCCATAAATATACATACATTTATGCTTGAAACTTCGTCTATCATATAACTTAGATTCGTAAAATATTAACTTACATCAGTATATACTATTTTTTATTTTGTAATATATTTTATTATTCTTTATAATATTTTATAATAATTTCTTATAAAGATTAATATTTTACACACGTTTAAATTACCCTGTGAATGAATAAGGTTTTCAGTTTTGTAACTTTTTTTTTAGAAACATCCTTCATTGGCAAAGGAGCTTGTGTAGTGCAACTGAGAAGGAGGGTCAAAGCTGGCGGAGCTGTCTCAACAGGACAGTGAAGACACCCAGCAAAAAGCGTCAGACCATCATTTCCCAGTCTATGTTGAAAAATATTTAAACAAAATAGAGCTCTTGAGTTGCTCTTATAAGTAATTATTTTATTTTTAAGTTACAGGTTAAACCTGTAAGTGGTGTTCTGTCACAACATAACAGGCTTAAAAAAACTAACAGAATACAGTCCATACAAAATTTCCGAAATTTGAAATACCAGGTTTCATTTGTCCATAATACATTTTTCATCAAATAATTTTTGCTTTCTAGATTTCTGTGTATGACATTTGGGCCTATTCCACATTGTGGAGTCTGAGTTCTTTGTCAAATTCCTGTCCTACCTGAACTCTTTTCCACATCCCCTCTAGAAGAAAAGAAAAGTGATTAGGGATCCTGATGTCAATGCAATTAATATAGGAAAGGCTGATATTTAACCATAACATTATCCAGTAAGGTCAGTTAATAGTAGTACCATAACTCAGCAGTATACAGCTGAGACTTAATAGGGAACAACTAAAACAGGGAGTTATTTACTTATAGGGGATAGATCTGGGATTTCACTATATGGATAATTATTTGAATCATACTATTTTAGAAGAGATGAGAAGGCTGTCCTTTGAGCCTGTATTTATATATAGAGAGATATAATCTGTTTCTTACAGTAAACCAGCCACAGTACCTATCAACAAATATTACGGATATTTAATCAACAATACTTTGACAATTGATGCATATAAAGTGTCTCGCCAGTAAAAATAAATTATAGAATTAATTAATGGTAATTAACTGTAAAAAAAAATTGTTTAAATAATACCAAATTTAATTAATAATGAGAAACAATACTTTAATAATATTAGTATAAAAAAATAAAAATATATCTTCAATATAGCTGCTAATTACAAAATACAGATACTACGGTGCAAATTTTTGAGTGCTAGCCTTTTACTGGTTGGAATGTTCATGCAAGAACGGGGGACTAGAAGATGAGTATCAGTAGAAGAAACAAGCATAGTATACCGTTATGCAGATATAGATTAATGGTTTACGACGGAAGATAGATGTAGGCAAATTATAGTGACTCACAAGTCAGGAGAGGTTATTTATGTCTGCAGAATTGTGCAAGGTCAAAAAATCCTCTCCAGTACACTATAATAAATTCTATGTCATGAATGAAGATAGATATTGCACTTAGCCGAATCATTAAACTATTCAGCCGTTATGGGCGATTTCCTACACTCATATAATAACTATTTTGGTAATCTAACAGGGTATGTTTTTCATACAATTATAGTTCACTCAGCTGTGAGCTCCTCTGAGTTACCAAGGATCCATTTTAATAAGATACCTTTACTAAAGCTAACATGGAAACATATGTGACGAAATTCACACTCACTAAAACACAGAATACATAATCAAACTGCTGAAGCGCGGGCATGGAACTTGTATATGTTAGTAGCTGTGTTTTCGTGAGTACTTTTACACTAGATATTCTTTATTCTAAAACAGAGCTTACTTCATTGCCACATAATTGCATTTACCCGCTTTACTTTTTTGAGGCTCACTAGTTTATACGATGTTATAAAGATACTGAGCCCGTACTTCATTTGACATTTGACTGCTCGCTGTTGATAGTTCGAAGAAGATTTTTTTTGTGACGCAAATCTCTTAGCAAACTCTGTTAATGAGAGTGTATGTGTGCCAATAACATATCTTTGTGAGATCTCCATGATTCTCTCTCTGGATAATGTTTGATTAAGGAACTGCAGGCGCGTTCAATTTATGACGATGAATAAGAATAACATTCGATAACACTCTAAATTCACCTCCTAGGTATTCCTGGCTTTGGACTACTTCTTGAAAGAAATGTATTAGGAAACTTTATCAGTTTTAATTCTTTTATTGACTTGGCTTAGCTTTGTCTGATTTTAGAGTTCTACTTATCAAATATATGCTCTATTGGGTAAGGCCAAAGAAATGCCTGTAAGACTCTTTTGAGAGGTTTAGAGTGCATCTAATAGTTCCTCAATCATTTAATTGCTTGTCCTCAAGGATCGGAAAGTCTGAGGAGTAAAAATTAATGTACAGAACTGTCGAAATATGACGAGATATGTGTGTGAGCAAAAAAAAATTGTTACATCTCATATGATGCGCGTCTCTCTCTCATTATTAAAGTATTAGAGCTTATGTAAGAGTCCAAAACTAAGTTATTGCCATTTAAATTTAAGCTAATACATATATGTAAAACGATATCCACTAAATGAGACAAGATCAAAATTAGCGGGATATAAGATTAAAAAAAGTACGCACAAGAACGTCGGGTATCTTGAAACCGAGGTCTTTTCTCGTAACAAGTTTAATGCTTTTTGCATAGGATTCTTTGAGATTTAGTACTATTATATATAGTGATATACAACCTCTCTGTGAGCATACTCATCTCATAGTCATATCTATTGTTACCAAACTCCTGATATATAAGTACATGGTATACAGTAGGATAAATGAGGTGGAATAGTAAGAAGAATAAGCGTGCGACTAAATGGACTCCATGATACTGTGGTATGGAATATTTAATCGGTTTTAAATTGCTGTAAATTGACTTGTGCATCGAATTTTTACTTCTCCACAATTAAAACACTTGTAAGGTTATATATATATACTGAATGGGGATCTCGAGTCACAAAGACCATTATGGTTGAGGAGATTTTTAAATTTTTGGTAAACTAATAAATCATGTGTTAAAACTCCAATCATCTTGTGTATATATTAATATATTATATTAACATTAATATTAGATTATATAATAATATAATTATATATTTATTAATTATATATAGTAATATAATATATAAGTTATATATATATTATATATTATATTACATATATATAGTAATACTTAATTATTAATTATATATATTAATATAATATGATAGTAATATTAATATATATATATTAATATATTAGTTATATAGTATATATTAATATATAATATATTATAATAATATTATATATGATATATATATTAATAGTATATATA
>JABUQX010121428.1:0-5000 GCA_015478945.1 Trachelipus rathkii
TCAGCAGGTTGAATGCTTAATGTTTCAATGGAGCAAAGCTGGTGGGCTGGCGATCTGCATAGCAGAATCTCTTTATTAAAAACGTAAGCCAGACATCAATGAAAATTTAATGAAATGAATGAATGCTTGAATGTTTTTTGAATATTTGAGTGTTTTGCAGGTACACCTAGTATCCATTATAATAGCTGTATTTGCAAAATAATGTTAGCTTTTTGATTTTTCATCAAATTTATTTTTTGAACTTTACAATTAATGTAAAATAATTTTAGATTTTTATATATAGAAATTTATTTTTGTAAACCTGCATTATAATAATAAGTTAGTTAACCGTGAACATGAATGAAGTATACAGACGAAATGGTATAATATTAAAGGGCTTTAACTTCTTTATTTTAAAATAGTCCTTTTAATAAATTTTCTTCTGAAAATAAAGATTTATTTAGAAAAATAGAAAGAACTTGTAAAAAATACGTTAAAATTGACGCTGATCTAAATTTTCTTAACCAATTTTCACCCCCCATAAAATTGGACATAAAATTCGGAATTTTCAGCCGACCCTATAAACAATAAACCGTAGTTTTCTCCCTTTCTGAAACGTTGCTGGCAGGCCAGATCAGTCATTCTTTCAAAGAATTTTGGAATTTTCGCGCTTATGTTTTTGACATTTCAGGTCAACTTCCAGATATGCTGAATGATACTAACCCTTTGAAATATGCATAGATAGGTCTATTATCTAATAATATGCAAAGGGATTTGATTTTGAGTTTTGTCAGCGCAACTGTCTCTTCAACTCACCCTTTTTGGATTCAAAAAGTGTACTGATAGCATATATTTTTTTTCTACTCATCCGATCAACATCAAATTTTCAGGGCTTGTACAATCAAGCAAGATGCACAGGTTTTACTTAGATAATTTTTTTGTATACTCAAAAGAAAATTTTTATGAAATTTCCAAAAAAGAACTTTTGGAAAATTTGTTCCAAGAACAAATCCAAAACTATCGCATATACAAAGAAATTATGTTAGTAAAAAATGTGCAACTCTTCCGACTACATATGCCCTGAAAATTTCATCCACTTCGCACGAACAGGAAAATATATATATATCAATTTTTCACTTTTCAAATCCCAAAAAAGTGCATTTGGAAATTGAACAACACTGAGCACAAAACTCAAAAAATCGAAAAATCCTCTTTGTATATTGTAAGTAATGGACATATCTATGCATATTGCAAGTTTGAAGTCATTTCGAAAAAAAAATCTGGAAGTTGATACGAAAAATGTCAAAAAGATGGATTTTGAAAATTGTACCTTCTGAAAGAATGACTACGGTCACAGAAAAACACCCGAAAACAACGTCTTAGAGGGCAAAAAAGCTGCAGTTTGGAGTTTATAGGGTCAAAATCGGCTGAAAATTCCGAATTTTATGTCCAATTTTATGGAGGGAGTGAAAATTAAGCTCAGCCCAAGCCCAACATTGGATCCTACCCTTAAGGGGATGATCCAATTTTTGGCTCGGGCTGAGCCCCATTTTCACTCCCCCTAAAAATGGACATAAAATTCGAAATTTTCAGCCAATTTTAACCCTATAAACACCAAACTGTAGCTTTTTTGCCCTCTATAACTGTTTTCTGGTGTTTATCTGTGACTGTAGTCATTCTTTCAGAATTTTCAATTTTTCAAAATCCATGTTTTTGACAATTTTCATATCAACTTTCAGAATTTTTTTCGAAATGACTTCTAACTTGAAATATGCATAGATGGGTCCATTACCTACAATATGCAGGGAGGAATTTTCGATTTTTTGAGTTTTGTGCTCAGCGTTGTCCAATTTCCAAACCCATTTTTTTTAATTTTAAAAGTGAAAAATTGATATATTTTTTTTTCTACTCATCCGATCAACATCAAATTTTCAAGGCTTGTACAATCGAGCAAGATGCATCTTTTTTACTTAGATAATTTTTTTGTATACTCAAAAGAAAATTTTAAAAATTTCAAAAATATTTTTTTGAAAATTTGTTCCAAGAACAAATCCAAACCTATTGCATATACAAAGAAATTATCTAAGTAAAAATGTGCATCTTTTCCGACTACATATGCCCTGAAAATTTGATTTTGATCGGATGAGTAGAAAAAAAATATATCAATTTTTCAAATTAAAAAAAAATGGGTTTGGAAATTGGACAACGCTGAGCACAAAACTCAAAAAATCAAAATTTCCTCCCTGCATATTGTAGATAATTGACCCATTTATGCATATTTCAAGTTAGAAGTCATTTCGAAAAAAATTCTGAAAGTTGATATGAAAATTGTCAAAAACATGGATTTTGAAAAATTGAAAATTCTGAAAGAATGACTACAGTCACAGAAAAACAGCCAGAAAACAACGTTTTAGAGGGCAAAAAAAGCTACAGTTTGGTCAAAATCGGCTGAAAATTCCGAATTTTATGTTCATTTTTAGGGGGGAGTGAAAATGGGGCTCAGCCCGAGCCAAAGATTGAAGCCTCAATTATTTGAAATGAAACAACGTTTCAGTTAACTTTTTAACTACTACTATAAACATTCTTCCATAAGAACAGACGTGGACTTTAAAAAGAGGAAGATTAAATACAAAAGGAAACAGAGATGATTAAAGGAAGTTCCACAGAACAGAGGTGGCTGGAATGAAAGAGGTACATCAACGGGCAAGCCTGGATTTTCCAATATTCACAAATTTTTTTTTAAAAAATAAAGCACCTTTGTGCTACAAGGACTTCGTAATATATATATATATATATATATATATATATATATATATATATATATATATAAATAAAGAGTATATATATATTTATGATATATATATATATATATATATATATATATATATATATATATATATATATATATATATATATATATATATATATATATATATATATATATATATATAAATGAGGGGTCAAAGAATGGAACGGCGCTACTTCATATTCTGGTACATTGATGTATGCTCGGTAACGCTTCGTTACGGAGTTATTAGCGATGGAGCCAACCTAACAGGGTGGGATTAAGGTACGAGACACGGGAACCAACATAAGCAACACAATTGGTTATCTTTCTTTTTTCAGGACATTATAATATAACAAATACAGGTTACAATAGGTGCGTGGGAATGCGCCCTCCACAACCCGATCGGCATGCAAAGGCATTCGTAAAACGGACCATTGTCGCAAAGATCGAAATCATTCTGCTGTATTTCTGCCCACGGTTGCTGAATCTTTTCCTGCGTTTCCAAAGTCATTTAAGCTGGGGTGGCGGTTACGACACTTTTGGATTGCATTCTCCGGTCAAAGAGCTCTAGACAGTGTGAATGTCCGCCCATATATATATATAATAGTATATAATAATATATATATATATATATATATATGATATATATATATATATATATATATATATATATATTATATATATATAATATATATATATATATATTATAATATATACTGAATATATATATATATTATATAATATATATATATACGTGTATATATATATATATTATAAGTATATAATATATATATATATTATATACGTATATATATATATATATGATATATATAATTAAATTCTATATAGTATAATAATATATTATATGTATATAATATATATATATATATATAATATATATATATATATTAATTAATATATATATATATATAATATATATATATATATAATATAATATTCCTTCCACCATTTTAATTGTGCGCTCCTCGTTTGTATCTAGAGTGCTCTCGTCCTACAGCTTTCTGATTTAATTCTTGCCGATTTGGTGGAATTTCTCATGGGTGACCGTAAACTTGTGAATTCAACTCTTGAAAAATACCTCCAATTTCCCCATTCCCTTTGGATGCTCTAAATGTCTTACCTAAAACAACAGTAAACATTCTATGGACTAAGCTAAATAGTGAATTGTCTTGAGACCTCACATCATCATCGGTTACTAAAATGGCCTTCAAAAAAGTGGGAATTCCTGTCCAGTTGGGTGAATTTCTTTCCCCCTGCTCAGATTACTCCAGGTTATTAAAAAAGGTCTTGATTCGCGCCATGTAATGGAATACTGTTCCCACATTTGCCGTGGATCCGGTTCCACCCTGCTTTGGATAGAGTTGAAGCTAAGGTTAAGAGGCTTATAAACTGTCCCATACATCTCTGACTCCCTTGACCCTCTTTCTCTGAGTCGTGACATTAAATATATAGTATATATACTAATATATATTATATATATATTATAATATATATATATATTATATATATATATATAATATATATTAATATATATATACATATATATATATATCTATATATATATAATATGGAGTGTCAAGAAAGTTACCAGTCTTGTAGGCCACGCATGCACTATGCTTGCAGCACAGTGCGAAACTGATGTGAATATTATATATAAGTATATATATATATAATATTAATTATATATATATTATTATTATATATAGATATATATAATTATATATATATATATATATGATATATAATATAGTATATATATATTATATATTACAATAATATATAATATAATATATATAGTACATATTATATATCGTATATATATATATATATATATTATAATATATATATATATATAGTATACTTTATATATAATGTATACTATATAGTATAGTATATATATACTATATCTATATTATATATAGTATATATATATGTATATATCAGGGGCGTAGATACCATAGGTAGGTAGGGGCGTATACATAGGGTAGGAAGGGTAGGTAGCTCCTACCCATATTTCTGAGTCTTTTTAATAAAATAAATTAAATGTAAGAGTTAAATTAAAATTCTTAAAAGTTTATATGAAAGTGAAAAAAAGAAACTAAAAAAAAAAAAAAAACTAAAGAAAAAAGCAACTACTTAGTAGAACGTTTATAGATAATGTAAATAAATTTGGAAAATTTTCGTTTCCTACTTCCTGTTCCTAAGGGTGAAT
>JABUQX010121428.1:10000-17500 GCA_015478945.1 Trachelipus rathkii
ATAATATATATATATATATTATATATATATACATTATATATATATCGTAAATAATATATAGATATATATATATATACTATATATATATATATATATATATAATATATATATATATATTAATATATATATATATATAAGATATTATATAATATATATATATATATATATATAATCGTATATATTTATATATATATATATATATATATATATAATATATATATATATATATATTATACTATATATCATATATATATATATATATATATTATATATATATATTATATAATAAAGTCAGTGAGGACTAAGTAATTAGGTAATTATATATATATATATACAGAAATCGAAATTAAAAATTACAATTATTCCCATAAACTCCTATTATTCATTTCAAAGTAATTATTTATTTTATTTTGTATTTAATCAAATTAGAAACACATCCTCAAAATCCTCATTTTAAAACAGAGATGCGGATGCGGGAATGGGCGATGCGGATGCGGATGTGCCGGTTAAGTGAGGATGCGGATGTCAATTTAGGTGCGGATGTTCTGCAAATGTTCCGCAAAAGAAAAGTGCTCCGTGCTGGCCCTTTCCCCGTTCAAGCTAATCTCCTGTTAATACTATGACCTTCCCTCAGTGTGGAAGCACTTCAATGTCCAACTGTTCCGAAAAAAAAGGAAGCCGCCTCTGATCCTTAGAACTGATGCCCTAAACAGGCCCTCTCACTTGTATTCTAGTCTAAAATGCTTTGAAACCCTTCTTCAACTCTCATGTTTTTAGATCATCTGGAATCTCATTTACTTCTTTCTGGTCGCCCAGTACGGCTTTCGGCGCTCGAGGTCTACTGGCGATATACTTTCCTATTTAACTGATTTATGGTTTCCGCCTTAGGAACTACGGGGAGACTTGCGTGTGGCGCTCACCATAATCTCAAAGCTTTGAACGGGTAGGACACGCTCATGCTCTCGCAGGCTCCGCGTTGGGTTCCTCTTGCTCTTTGCTACTAATGTCTAGTTTCTTTCATATCGCTCAAGTATCGGCTTGTTGTTGAGATAGGGGGCGGACTCTCTTCTTTTTGTCTAATCAAGTAAGTGGTGTGTCCTCAGGGTTCTTGTCTTATCTCCTACTTTATTCCAAATTTATTATGATGCTCTCACCTGCACGATTCTACTCTATCCCTCGTATGCCTGATGACTCGACCCTTCATTCCTCAACTCATTTCAAATTGCTCCTCTTTAAGCTTCTAGAATTTCGCACTCGTCTGTAATCTTTCCGACTACTATTCTCGCTGACTGGAACAAATTTCCGGGTGGGGTTGCTCAAACCTTGTGAAATTCCAATTCTTCAAAAACCCAACTTCTACAAATCTCCCTCTCTAAGACATCTTCTAACTTTCCTATCTCTTGCGAGTGGTTCTCCTCGTCTCTCCTGTTGACAATATAAAACATTCTTGGCCTTAACATAAACAAAAAAGTCTGTGAAACCTCAGCATCAAACGGTGCTAGGGCGGCCTAGAAACTGGGAATTCGTTTTAGATCACTGCGAGAAATTTTTCCTCATGCTCAGTTACTCCAGCTTATAACAAGGGCCTCAATCCGCCCTTGTTACTGGAGTACTGCTCTCATACCTGGCTGGGGGTCTGGTTTCACCCGTTTTGGATGAGGTCCGATTCAAAGGCCAAAGGCCTTTATAACAACGTCTGCACTTTCCAGTTCTAACATTGACTCTTATCTTGCGGCGTGAATGTTGGTGCTTTATCTCTTTCTATAGGTACCGTATACCGCAGTGACAGGTGCTCGAGGGAACTTATCACGCGTTCACACCTTATGACGCTCTGTCTGTATTCAGACAAAGGGGTGCTGTGTCGCGCATGAGTTTTTTTGTGTTGATATGGTAACCAAAGGCAGGTTCCGCCTGGCGGTGCTTCCTCTTCCTGCAACTCTGTTCTGTGGAATTTCCTTCCATCTTTGTGTTTCCTGCTGATATTAATCTCTCATTTTTAAAGTCGCGTCTGTGCTCATGCGGCGTAATTTACGTAGTTTGAATATCTGAAGGTGTCCAACTAGCGCCCTCCTTGAGAATTAGGGCTTCGCCCGTGAGTGGTGGGCCAAAACTGTAAAAAAATGTGGATGCTGATGCGAATGTCAATGTTCCATCACTAATAATGATATATATAGTAGTATATAATATATATTATATTATATATATATAATATATATATAGTATATATATATTATAATATTCATATATATATATATATATATATATATATATATTCATCTTCATCTATCTCCTATCCCCAAATTGGGGAACAACAGCAGAAACAAAAGAAACCGGAACAAAAAAGTAGAAGAAGAACATGGCGCAAGTTGAAATGTAAGCCCCTTAACTTTATAGTCCCAAGTGAGAACTCTTCGCAATCGGAAATATTGACCATCAGGTTTCACAAGACTGCAACTGACCCTCAATGTGGTATCTCGTCAAGGTGGGGCTCATCCCCTAGACAAAGAGCACAATCATACCCCCTCGGAAAACCCCGTCATTTACTCCTGTTATGCACCTTTTTTCTCGCCTCTGCCGAACTCCCATTTCTCTTCATCAAGCATTCCTTTACTGACTCAATCCACTTTTTCTTCGGTCGTCCAGGAGGTCGGTTCTCAGCACACACATCACCAAACATTTGCTTAACCAACCATTTCGATGTACTCACGTTTATTCTCTCCTTTACGTCATTCTTTACACCGCACAATTCCCTAATTAGTTCATTCTTCATTTTATCAATTTTTCTCACACCTAACACGCCCCTAAGATTGTCCATCTGAACACTTTATACCTTAGATCTTTACCTCTTATTCCAGACCATAATTTAACTACTATACATTACCACAGGAAACAGCATACCCTCATGCAAAACACTAGCGTACTCATGACTTAGTCCCTTCATATTCAATAGGATTTATTCGCACGAGCCACCTTCCTAAGATTCACAACTTTCATACTACATTCTGCATCATCCGTTCCCTTTTCATTCAACATATATCCTAAAAATTTAAACTCCGATAATTTTTTAAGTTGCTCACCATCTAACATGACTTCACATCGAGGACTTCTTTCATTCACTACCATGACCTTACTCTTATCTACAGTTACTTTCAAACCCCTCCTTTTATACCCAATGCTAAACCGCTCTACCAATCCTCTCAAACTCTTTTCAGATTTACCACACAAAACAAAATCATCCGCATACGATAAGATGGGTACCCTCTATTCTCTTCAATTCTTCATCACTTTAAAACCTTCCCCTGCTTCTCCCACATCTAATTCTATCATCACCCCATCCATATACAAGATAAGTAACCAAGAAGACATAATATATACCTTCCTAGCTCTGGGACTAATTTTATGCCAATCACTTTCGACTCTATATATTCTTACACACGATTCACTATTGTCATACATACTTTCGATTCTATTAAGAGGCCTACCACCAAGACAATATATTGTATCACTAACACCTGCCATAGAGCTTCCCTATTAATCATGTCACACGCCTGTTTTAAGTCAAATCCATAAAGCCTAAATACTATTTATTCTTCTTCCCTCTCGTTTTCTTAATCATTTATTTCAATGTAAATATTTGATACACACATCCTCAACCACTTCCAAATGCATCCTGCTCTTCAACAATCATTCCTTCAGTCACTCGACGTACTCTCAACCAAATTACCAGTATGTATCTTCCTTACAACATTCAATAAACTAACTCCCCTATAGTTCCTACAGTTCCCCTTAACCACATATAAGGGTTTTATTGCTGCTCCTCTCCAATCCTTCGGAACGCCTACTTACACAACTTTCAAAATAATTCAATCACCATCTCTCTTCAATTTTTGATTATTTCACCAGTAATTTCATCTTTGCCTTCAGATTTACCATTCTTCAACTTTCTCACCCTATCCATACCTCCTTCTTACTAAATACCTCATCCCCAAAATACCAACTTCTTCTTGCACCAATAAACCAACACACGTTTACTATCACCTCTACGTTATTGCTAATGTTATGCAGATTTTCGAAGTGTTCGACGCACTCTTCTCACATCCATTTCATCAGTTACGAAAGCACCATCCCTATTCATTATTTTAAGCAGATTCCCTTTTCTCTCATTCTTAAACTTTCGTTCTTCCTTCCAGGATAACTTTCTATATCCTTCTTCCAAACTGTTCTTTACCTCATTTTCCTCCTATTTATGCAACTTTTAGTCGTTCTTTTTTCCTCCTTATATAATTCCATACATGTTTCTTTTGAAACCTTCATTATTTGCTTTTAGCACAGTCAACCAAACCTTTTTTTACTTTTAACCGCTTGCATCACCTCTTCATTCCACCATTCTCTTTTGAGATTCTTACTTCTAATTTTAGCACGTCCTCAAACTCCTCTTGCACTACTAACAAATGCTTCCTTCATTTGTGTCCAGATTTGTTCAGTTTTATCTTGTTCACGTTCAACTGATTTATTTACAAGCGCTTTTGAATATTTTTCCTTATTACCTTGTTCACTTAACCTCTCACTCTTAATTCTTCCCACTTCCTTCCTTACCACTTTCCACTCCATTCAAGCACCCAATAACTTAATTTTATATTAAATAACTTAATGATCCGATAATTCCATCCACAGCCTCTTCACTGATTTAACATCCATGACATACTTCAGGATATCCTTCTTCACCAACACAAAATCAATCATACTTTCCAACTAGATGCCATCTCGACTTATACCAATCCTATTATACTCATGATTCATGAATACTCATGTGTTTGAAAAATATTACTAACACACCTACCTCTTTTCTCTCAAAAATCAATCACCCTTCTACTATTCTCATTATCTCCCCACTCACCCCAATTTTACCTTGAATACCATCCTATTTCTGATCACCTATCCAACCATTTAGATCGCCCAATACAATCAATATGAAGATCCTACTCGACCAATCTAAAACATCATTCAGATTATCTTAGAAAGTCGTACTCAACTCAACATCTCCCTCACATGGACCATATGTCAACCACACATAACTTGACCTTTTTAAACTTAAATTTAACCATTATAATTCCAGTACTCACACAAACAAAATACACCATAGCTCTGTGCCACATGTCACTCATCAAAACCTCAACTCTTTCTCTCCCCTCTCATTCCTTTCCACTCCAGCACACACATACATTTCACATTGCACCACTCATCTTCACCATTTTATTTCTTCTTTGTTTCAGTCACAGAGAGCAAATCATATTTACCCTTTCTAAATACATCCATCACCTCTCTGTTCTTCTTCTAGACATTTATTTCCCTTACATTCCATGTTCCCAAACGATTCACATAATTTCGCCGAAAGATACATGGTCACCTACGGCATATAGCATACCTAGGAAGATATAAGTGGTAGTGGGCAGCTAACACAATTACCACTGTCCCTTTACTCTCCTTCTATGACAATCAGAACATACGCTGTTGCAATTCTTTCTCACCCACACACAGTGATATAAGGTAATATATGTAAGGTGTTTTCTGGGTGAGGAGAGTGTTTATGAATGAAAAAAGGAAAAGCGAACTAAATGGGAAATACCATACAAACCATAAGCCCAATGAGAGGTTCTTCTATCTCTGCGAGTAAGCTACTCTACTTTACTTCTATAGATATATATATATATATATATATATATATATATATATATATATATATATATATATATATATATATATATATATATATATATATATATATATATATATATATATATATATATATCATAAAATATGCTGACATTCTGATATCAATACAAAACATTAAGAGTAAAAAAAATTAGGTATGTTTGCCTACTGTGAAAGAAATTACTGCAATCGATCCAAGTTTTACTCTTTTCGTCGAATTTAAAATCTAGTTTCACGTAATGAAATTCTCAACAATTGAGTTTGATCAAGTAAAGTTTAATTAAATAAACCAGTACATAGAAATTTGGCTGTCAATTTTATATATATATATATATATATATATATATATATATATATATATATATATATATATATATAAATATATATATATATATATATATATATATATATATATATATATATATATATATATATATAATATATATATATATATATATATATATATATATATATATATATATTATATATGATATATATATATATATAACGATGTTGTTTATTTATATAAATTAAAGATATAGATATATATATATATATATATATATATATATATATATATATATATATATATATATATATATATATATATATTATAATAGTTGGTTGACAAACCAAGTAACTAAAAATGAAAATTGAAATACCGAAGATTTTGGGAGCAAAAAAAGGATATAAGTTTTGGCAGAAAGTTCGTAAAAAGTCAAAGTGCTTATCATTGTTGGATTGTGTATGGTAAAATCTTTCAAGATTGAAGAATTGTAACAAGAAAATGTGTCATTGTGTTTATAAATCGACGAAAGGTTCAGTGAAACCATCTTGAAGTTCATGTCCTGTGAAATCGGGTAAGTGGAATTTTTGAAATAATTAAACAATAGGGTAAGGTAACATGAAAATAATGGACTAAAATGCTAGCCAAATAATAGTGGAATTTAAAAAGTAAATGAAAGGGGGTAGGAAAATAATAGTGAATATTTAAAATAGCGCAAGTACTAGTTAGCAGAATGTATTTAAAGCAGCTGGAAATTTATCAGAGTTTTGTGTAAAGTTACCATCAAAAGTATAGTTTGAATTTGGATACCAAAATTGTTAACTTGATAAATTATGAATAAGGAAATAAAGTAGGTTTCGGTAATGTATTTGAGATCAATAAGAGAAGTGTAGGGTTGAAATTTAATATGGAGGATTTTTATAAGAAATATAGGTTAGGTTGTGTTAAGTTCAGAAGGTGAAATATTTTAGGTGAGAGTAAAGTTAAGTAAGTTGAGTAGGTGCAATATTTGTATTATAAATATAAGTTAAGTTGCGTTAACGCAATATTGTAGTAAAACAAGGTATTTTGGTGAATGTAGTTTTGATAAACCGAGTTGAAGTAATATTTAGGTTCAGTGAAATAAATTAAGTACGGAATATATTTTAGAAGATGAAAATGACTGATTTGGAACCAATGGTGGAAATAACGTTTTAAGAGTCAAAATGCGTAATGTTGTTAGTGGATTTGGTGACAGGAAATTAGAATTAAGGTTTCAAATAACATATTTGGTATTAAGAACAGGAGTGTGCTTATATGATATACCGTGTAATAGGAATTGGTTGGGCAACGACGAAGCGCAAATGGTCGCTTAAAATAGGTATTAAAGTTTGAAAAAGCGTATGTGGAAAGTGAAGTTTATAGTATATTATTATTATTATTATTATTATTATTATTATTATTATTATTATTATTATTATTATTATTATTATTATTATTATTATTATTATTATTATTATTAT
>JABUQX010121428.1:25000-27500 GCA_015478945.1 Trachelipus rathkii
TTAAAAAAGCTCCACAAAACAGAGGTGGCTGTAAAGAAGAAAGCACCCTAAGCGAACAAACCTGGAATTGTCAATGTTCACACAAAACGCATACAAAGACACTCCACCTCTTGTACTGCAAAGCTGTTGTGATGGTAATGGCAAACGAGTGGTCAGTTCTCTCGAGTATTTTCCACTGTAGTTTTTAAAGAAAAGAGACACAGCACCAACATTGCGTTGCAAAGATAATAGATCAAGGTAATTGAACAGTATGAAACATTTTATAATCTTTTGGTCTTTGACTAGATCCTATTCAAAAGACTGATTAAACGTGAACCAAATCTCAAGATAAGAGGGCAGTGCTCCAAACAAGGGACGTGTCCCGTAGCTTAGTCTGTAAAACGCTGCGTTTACATTCCCTATACGAGAGATTGAATCTTTGTTGATAGGGAAAGGAAAAATAAAGTCTGTGCTGTGCAGACTAATCATTTTTACAGCTTAATATTACTCAATTACCAAAACCAATGCCATGATAAACCAGAGATGGAGAATTATGACAGAGACCATATGCTACTTTTAGGAGTAACAGGTTCCAAGCAAGCAACTCCATACCAAGGGCGAATGAAACCCTTGTATAATCAGAGTAGTTGAGAAGAAAAAATCCTCCCTATGTAAATAGGACTCCCAGCTTTTTTAAGTCGTCCTAACAACCGTTGTGATATGGGATTTCCAAGACAATAGATAGAAAATAATTGAAAGACATAGGGTAGCTGTTAGAAGGATCAAAACGGCTATCTTTCTGTGTGATATGTTGGATATATTTTTGAAGCATCGTGGTATAGATAAAAGAAGACCAGCGCTATCTCAAAAACACATCTCCTGAAAACTCTGGAATAATGTTATTTGGACAGCTTGATTTCATAACGTTTACAGATTTCAGGAGCTCGTGTACAGTTTCAAATGTAATCAAAGGCAAAGACATGAGATATCTGAAAGAAAAAGAAATAGAAGGAAATTTCCAGAATTATTCAGAATTGATTTAGGGGAAAAGAGGCCAAAGAAATTAGCTTTGTTCATTAGAGTACTATCAAAAGAATCTGAGAGAATAAAAGAAGGGAGAGCAACTTTGCAACCAAAAATTTTAATAACGTTTTTGGCAGAAGCAAGAAAGGTTTGTCAGCAGGAGAAAAAATGAAGTCAGCAAATTTTTGTTTAGTGAAAGTTTGCTTTGCTCTTTGAATAATATCCTCGCAGCTATCCCGAATTGAATGAAATTAGCGAGAGTAATAGAAAAATGAGAATATTTTCCAATCTTTATATGCATTCCCTCTATCCTGATTGAGCAAGAACAACACGATTGAACCATGGTTTTGAGTAGAGAAAGATTTCGATGAAAAAGGAATGAACCTGCTCTTTCCATCAGAACTTACAGTCTCCACCTTGTCGACAGAGGCCGAATAGTCTTCAGAGTAAAAACAGTCAGTCCTTGGATAGGTAGCCCTTCAATAACCCCGATTATAATGCCAGAAGCTACGCATAGAGCAGGAAAGAGCTGCTGGAGAGAAAACATTACCAAACGTAAGAGAAAAAAAGATACGAATCAGATTTATCAGTGTGAGAAAAGGTGACATACTTATAGAAAGAGGACTAGTGGTAAAGCATTGATCGAGAGTTTTCAAAATTTGGTTGGTAAGATGCTGAATAGGTTTAGGTTTCTTAATCAGTCGGTCGAGATTGTTGACATTGTTGAATGATTCGCCTTCTTCCTCTAGATCAGCATGTGAGGACCCCAACCATTCATTGTTGTGTACACTGATATCCTTTATATTGAGGACTTCAGTAATTGGATGAGAAGACGTAATAGTCTCGTAAGAAGTATGGAGAATTAAAAAATGCCGGAAAATCTGTTCCATTTGGAAGAGCAGTTGCAGAAGCATAATATTATTGTAGAAATGAAAAAAGACAGATTTTATGCCAAAGAACATCGAAGTTAGAAGATTCGAGATTTATAAGACGTGCTATGGGAGTGTTAATGTTTATGTCGGCAAAAAAATTCGCCCTTTAGACGGAAATAATGAAATAAGTTTTAGATTTATTTAAAGAGTTATAGAATGAATCCTAAGATATCTACTACCTTGCAGGGTTCAACAACAAAGTTAATTATAGTTATATTTTTTCTTTAAGCAAATTATGTAATAATAATATTCCGCTTAGTGTAAGCTGAAGAACCCTTTTCTTTATATCTTATCTTTGATATCTTTCTTAAAAATTACTTTCCTAAAATTTTTATTGTTAAAATATGCAAAAATTATATTTTATAATTTTCAGTCCAAAATGTTTTAAAATTAGGCAAAGTTTAGTTTTTTCTTAACTTTTCCTGCTAATTTAACGTAACCTTGCCAATTTTCCAGGAAATTTTGTAAATAATAATTTTTACCTGGAGGTAAGCATATATAGGACATTTTCATTCACACTAGAGGTGAGTCTTTCATTGACAGACGACCATTTTTGAACGACTCAT
>JABUQX010121428.1:32500-36290 GCA_015478945.1 Trachelipus rathkii
AAACTTTTGCAATTAACACGCCATCAAACCAATGAATTTTTATCCGATTCCAAGAGTTTTTGCTTTTGATAATCTTCGATCAATGACAGAGTGTCCTTTGACACCTTTGAACAAGGCTCCTCATCGCTGCTAGAAGCCAAAAGAACGTTCATGGATTCAGCAATGGATTTGCTAACGGATTGTAAATGTCTGTTTCTGCAATCTTTTCCTTTTTATTGGCTGGTGAAATTTCTGCTTTTAGCAGGATTTCATCACATAGGCATACTAAATAAATTTTAACCCTCTGTGAAACACGTGGTTCAAGAAATTTGTTTTGTATCTAGGATAAAAGTTGCTATTGCAGATGCGTAATCGTTTTGCAGATTTTGAATCTATTATTTATCTCCAACATAAGTGTTTCTGTCACCTCTTGAAAGTATCTTACTTTTAATAGTAGTAGTTACCACAGCTTTCATCATTGCAACTAGAGGAATCCCGTCTGACAATCAAGAATTTTCTAAGATAGTAGTCTTAATTACATTTTCAAACGGTTTAAGAAAGGTTATTTAATTACCTAAAATCGTATTATCATCACCTGTCAGGCCTTTCACCTTTGTGTTTGTTCGAAGCATAAGGGGAGACAGCTTCATTTATTTCTCCCATCCTTTCAAGCATGTATAAACTACTACTATTCCGAGTCTGAACATCTTGCGTTACAAAAAGTTGAGGAACATTTAGTCTTATAATTCATAAATGAATGCTATCCGCTATCCGCTATTCGCAAAAAAATTCATGTGATTGCAGATAGAGAAAAATGATGTGGATATCCGCATACCCTCTAATATATATATATATTATATATATATATATATATATATATTATTATTATTATTATTATATATATATATATATATATATATATATATTATTATATATATATATATATATTATAAATTATATTAATATATAATAAATAAAACTATATACATATCGATATATCTATATTGAAACATATCGATATATACGTTATATTACATTTTAACATTATATATATATATATATATATATATATATATATATATATATATATATATATATATATATAATTATATATAAAAGATATAAAATATATATAATATATATATATATATATATATATATATATATATATATATATATATATATATATATATATATTATTTTTGATATAAGCATATACATATATATATATATATATATATATATATATATATATATATATATATATATATATATATATATATATATATATATATATATATATATATATATATATATATATATATATATGGCAATTTCTTAGATAAGCAGGCAATAAAAAGTACTTGAACATAAAACGTACTAAAATGTTGCTAGACATGCATAAATCGTTCCAACAAATTTATAATTAACATACTGAAGCAAAATTATTTTTAAATATGTTATATATATATATATATATATATATATATATATATATATATAGTATATATATATATATATATATATATATATATATATATATATATATATATATATATATATATATATCTTGATTAAGATTTTTTTCCATTTTCAAAATTATTTTATCTTGTAGTTAAATTAATTTTTCATTAGATATTTATCGAGTTTAATAAAAACTAATACAATACCATAGGGTGGATGCACGGCAGGCTGGCGTGGATGCATTGCAGACCGCTTGCTGAAGCGCTCGCTTTTAATGCGCACTGCGCGCGAATTGTGTCGTGTAATAATTTACTCGCATAATCAATTGACTAAACAAAATTGTTTAAAAAAGCTTAAAAGAGCAATATTATTATTATTATTATTATTATTATTATTATTATTATTATTATTATTATTATTATTATTATTATTATTATTATTATTATTATTATTATTATTATTATTATTATTATTATTATCATGACCTACTACTAAGTAAAATGAATAAAATGGGCTTTGAGGGGACAGACTTACAATGGTTTAAAAGCTACTTAAAGGAGAGATCTCAATACGTAAAAATATGTGAAACAAATTCAATCACACTTTAAACATCAACCGGCGTACTACAGGGCTCAATTATTGGACAATTTCTATTTATTCTATATACAAATGATCTGTTTTACTCTCATGACGTTTTTTCAGTCTCTATCGTAATAAATGACAAAGATGCGAGTCTCTCTCTCGTAAAGCAGAAGACACATTAACAAAAATAATGAAATGGATAGATGCTAACAAGCTATCAATAAATTTATAAAAAACATCTTATATTATTTTTAGCAACAAACCAATTAACCACTTATATATCAAAATTAACAATGTAGAACTGCATAGGGCTACTAATGCAAAAATACTGGGAATAACAATTGATGAAAAGCTGACATTTAAAAAACATATTAACAGCCTAGTTAGCAAACTGTCGAGATACATGTATATGCTAATGAAATTAAAAAATATTGCTCCTCTTTCTATTCTTAGGAAAATATACTATGCACTAATACACCCCCATTTACTTTACTGTCCTCCTATCTAGAGTACCACAAGTAACTCAGTAATCCATCCTGTAATTGTAATTCAAAAGCGATTTATTCACCTCATTAGCAATACAAGACACTTTTACAGTCATACACAACCATTATTAAAAAAACTAAAGATACTGCAGTTTAAAGACTTGCTCAATTTATCATTCCTAAAAGAGATACATAAAATTATCCATAACAATGCCTGCGACTTCTTGATGGCAAATTTTCATTCAAACCAAGCAAGGAGCGAAGCAAATCGAATAAATCTACGAAATAATACCTACATAAACGCTCCCTTCTGAAGACTAAAAAAAAACACTCAATGCGTCAGCTACAAAGCAGCTAAACTTTGCAACCCAAAACCACAAAACATCAAAACCAATAACTCTACTAAATCTTTTTCTAAAAAAATAAAAACTTGTTATCTAAATAAATATTTAACTCAACGATCTAAACTACGTAAAATCCAGCTATTATTATTATTATTATTATTATTATTATTATAATGGAGCATTATTAATGACATTTTAAACCGACACAATAAACAAAAAACAAAAATTGAACAATTAAAAATAGGTGATGAAATAGTTACGAACAAACAACGCATAGTCAACGAATTGAACTCCTACTTTACTACCGTAGGGGCAGCTTTAGCAGCCGAAGTTCCAGAAACAGAGAGGGTCTTTGCCGATTATTTAAGACCACACGAAGGGCAGAACTTTGCATTCGAAAGAATATCAGCATCTGACGTTGAGTGTGTCATAAATGGTCTCATGAATAAAGGCTCTGACCTTCAGAGTGTTCCGAACTGGATATACAAACATTGTAAAAAAGAAATCTCACCTATTTTAGCCTCTCTCTATAACAATTCAATTGACTTACATCATTATCCAACTGAATTAAAAATCGCAAAAGTTACTCCTGTTCCCAAGAGCTCGGACACCTCCCTACCGAAAAACTCTCGTCCGATTTCAATCCTTCATACAACTGGTAAAATCTTTGAAAAGTTAGTCCATGCTCAACTTACTAATTACTTGCATGCAACTGGGCTTCTCTCACAAAATCAGTTTGGCTTCACCAAAAACCGCAACACTGAGGATGCTCTGATATTCCTTACTGAAAAACTATACAAAGCACTAAATGAAAAACAAACATGTGTACTTTTACTATTAGATTTCTCGAAAGCATTCGATGTAGTTCCACACAACCTGCTCCTAAGCAAATTATTTAGACTTGGTATCACAAATGGTCCACTACAATGGTTTCAG
>JABUQX010121429.1:0-12500 GCA_015478945.1 Trachelipus rathkii
TAATTTTGTTTTATAAAACATCTCCCATGTAAGAGAGCAACATATCTGAATGTAGGCCGGCTCATTTTAAAGACATAAGTTTAAGTCGTTTTAGTAAAGTTAAGGAATTGAGAAAAAATTCTGGAAAATTTGAAATAAAGGAACAGATTTGTAATTGCTTCTAACCTTAATTACCTACGGGGTTTGGGAATTTTTTTAGAATTGTATTTCATATAAGCAAGTCCTGAATAAGAGAGCCAACATATCTTGATGTGGGTCGTTTATTTTATGGACCATAATATTTCGCTAAAATGTTTTAAAAAAATATATGGAGATTTTTTTTTGAAAAATTTAATTAAAGAAGCTTAATTTTAACTCTTACCTTTGGACCAACGGGGTTTGGGAATTTATTTATATTTGTTTTTTAATAAAGCATTACCTAAGCAAGAGAGACAGCATATCTTGATGTGGGCGTTTAAAACATAGACCAATATTGATCGTTAAAAAGTTAAAAAATAGTGCAATTTTTCAAAAAATTTTTATTAAATTCAGCAGATTGTAGCTTGCTTAAACTTGGTCCGTACGTGGTTGGGAATTTAATTTTAACTTTTGTTTTATAAAGCATTTCCTTGTAAGAGAGCCAACATATCTGGATGTAGGCCGGCTCATTTTAAAGACATAATTTAAGTCGTTTAAAAGTTAAGAATTGAGAAAAAATTTCGGGAAAAAACCAAAATTTAGAACAAGATTGTATGTAACTTTTGTAACTTTGTACTACGGGTTTGGTAACTTATTTAGAATTTTAATCCATATTAAAACTGCTTAAATAAGAGAGCAACTATATTTGATGTGAGAGCCGTTTCAATTTTGTGCACCTTGAGGATTAGGTCTGCTAAATATGTTTTAAAAATAATGTAGTTTTTTTTTGGAATATTTGATTAAAGAGCCTTATTTTAACTCTTTTACCTTTGCACCTACGGGGTTTGGTGGAATTTATTTATATGTGTATTTTTTTATAAAGCATTTCCTAAGCCAAAAAAGACAGCATATCTGGATGTGGGCTGTTTAAAAACATAGACCAATATTAGATCGTTAAAAAGTTAAAAAATAATGCATTTCTTTCGGAAAATTTTATTAAAGCAGAAAGATTGTGGCTCTTATAACTTGGTCGTACGAATGTGTGGGATTTAATTTATTTTATTTTATAAACATCTCCATGTAAGAGAGCCAACATATCTGAATGTAGGCCGGCTCATTTTGAAAGACATATTTTAAGTCGTTTAAAAGTTTAAAATTGAGAAAAAAATTTCGGTATATATAGATTAGAGAGATCTATAATTTCTCTTCACCTATTATTAAGAGGAGATATATCAAGGAGAGACATAATTAATATATACGATTTTCATATCTACATAGGCACGTCCTGATTACGAACGAGAATAACATCATCTTCGACATGATAGAGGACGTACTATATATCTTTAATAGGAACCAATATTACATCTCGCTCCAATAGCATATTTCACACCACACATAATCCGCGACGACAATCTTTTTCTCTTGAAAAATATATCTCATTAAAGAAGCTTTATTTTAACTTTTTACCTTCGCACAGAAGACGATAATAGCGGATCTATTTTTTTGTTTTCTATGCCAGCGATAACATAACCACAGCCAAAAGAGAGCAGCATATTTGATGTGGGCGTTAAAAAATAGACGCAATATTAGATCGTTAAAAAGTAAAAAATTAATGCAATTCTTTCGAAAATTATTAAAGCAGCAAGATTGTAGCTCCTAAAACTTGGTACGTACGTGGTTTGGGAATTTAATTTTACTTTTGTTTTATAAAGCATCTCACTTGTAAGAGAGCCAACATATCTGGATGTAGGTCGGCTCATTTTAAAGACATAATTATAAAGTCGTTTAAAAGTTAGACATTGGAGAAAATTCGGAAAATTTGAAATAATAGAACAGATTGGTAACTTTTGTATCTTGTAACTCGGTTTGGTAACTTATTTAGAATTTTCTTTCATATAAAAAATCTTAAATAGGAAGCAAGCCAACATACTCTTGATGTGAGCCGGTTTCATTTTAATCACCTTAATTAGGTGTCGCTAAAATGTTTTAAAAATAATGTAGTTTTTTTTTTGGAAAATTTGATTAAAGAAGCTTTATTTTAACTCTTTTACCTTTGCACCTACGGGGTTTGGGAATTTATTTATATTTGTATTTTATAAAACATTTCCTAAGCAAGAAAGACAGCATATCTGGATGTGGGCCGTTTAAAAACATAGACCAATATTAGATCGTTAAAAAGTTAAAAAATAATGCAATTCTTTCGGAAAATTTTATTAAAGCAGAAAGATTGTAGCTCTTATAACTTGGTACGTACGATGGTTGGGAATTTAATTTTAATTTTGTTTTATAAAGCATCTCCCATGTAAGAGAGCCAACATATCTGGATGTAGGCCGGCTCATTTTAAAGACAATTTAAGTCGTTTAAAAGTTAAGAATTGAGAAAAAAATTCGGAAAATTTCAATAAAGGAACAAGATTATAATTCTTCTCACTTATTACTAACGGGGTTTGGGAATTTATTTAGAATTTTATTTCATAAGGCACGTCCTGAATAAGAAGGCTAACATATCTTGATGTGGGCCGTTTTATTTTATGGACCATAATTAGGTCGCGAAAATGTTTTAAAAATAATGTAGTTTTTTTTTTGTGGAAAATTTGATTAAAGAAGCTTTATTTTAACTCTTTTACCTTTGCACCTACGGGGTTTGGGAATTTATTTATATGTGTATTTTATAAAGCATTTCCTAAGCAAGAAAGACAGCATATCTGGATGTGGGCCGTTTAAAAACATAGACCAATTATAGATCGTTAAAAAAGTTAAAAAATAAATGCATTTCTTTCGGAAAATTTTATTAAGCATAAAGATTGTAGCTCTTATCATTTTGTTCGTAGGTGGTATGGGAATTTTTTTTTTTTTTTGTTTTAAAGAAGCAACTCCATGACAGAGAGCCAACTATCTGGATGTAGGCGCGGGTCAATTTTAAAGACAATTTAAGTCGTTTAAAAGTTAAGAATTGAGAAAAAAATTCGGAAAATTTGAATAAAGGAACAAGATTGTAATTCTTCTAACTTAATACCTACGGGGTTTGGGAATTTTTTTAGAATTTTATTTCATAAAGCAAGTCCTGAATAAGAAAGCTAACATATCTTGATGTGGGCCGTTTTATTTTATGGACCATAATTAGGTCGCAAAAATGTTTTAAAAATAATGGGTTTTTTTTTTTTTTTTTTTTAAAAAATTTTTTTGATTAAAAAAAGTTTTTTTTTAATTTTTTTTCCTTTGCACCCTTAGGGGTTTGGGAATTTTTTTTTTTTTTTTTTTTATAAAAAAATTTCATAAGCAACAAAAAAAGCATATCTGGATGTGGGGTTTAAAAACATAGACCAATATTAGATCGTTAAAAAGTTAAAAAATAGTGCAATTCTTTCGAAAATTTTTATTAATTCAGCAAGATTGTAGCTCTTAAAACTTGGTACGTACGTGGTTTGGGAATTTAATTTTACTTTTGTTTTATAAAGCATCTCACTTGTAAGAGAGCCAACATATCTGGATGTAGGCCGGCTCATTTTAAAGACATAATTTAAGTCGTTTAAAAGTTAAGAATTGAGAAAAAATTTCGGAAAATTTGAATAATAGAACAAGATTGTAACTTTTGTAACTTTGTACCTACGGTGTTTGGTAACTTATTTAGAATTTTATTTCATATAACACGTCCTAAATAAGAGAGCCAACATATCTTGATGTGAGCCGTTTCATTTTATGCACCTTAATTAGGTCGCTAAAATTTTTTTAAAAATAATGTAGTTTTTTTTTTTTGGAAAAATTTGATTAAAGAAGCTTTATTTTAACTCTTTTACCTTTGCACCTACGGGGTTTGGGAATTTATTTATATGTGTATTTTATAAAGCATTTCCTAAGCAAGAAAGACAGCATATCTGGATGTGGGCCGTTTAAAAACATAGACCAATATTAGATCGTTAAAAAGTTAAAAAATAATGCAATTCTTTCGGAAAATTTTATTAAAGCAGAAAGATTGTAGCTCTTATAACTTGGTACGTACGTGGTTTGGGAATTTAATTTTACTTTTGTTTTATAAAGCATCTCCCATGTAAGAGAGCCAACATATCTGGATGTAGGCCGGCTCATTTTAAAGACAATTTAAGTCGTTTAAAAGTTAAGAATTGAGAAAAAAATTCGGAAAATTTGAATAAAGGAACAAGATTGTAATTCTTCTAACTTAATACCTACGGGGTTTGGGAATTTATTTAGAATTTTATTTCATAAAGCAAGTCCTGAATAAGAAAGCTAACATATCTTGATGTGGGCCGTTTTATTTTATGGACCATAATTAGGTCGCGAAAATGTTTTAAAAATAATGGAGTTTTTTTTTTTTTTTTTTGAAAAATTTGATTAAAGAAGCTTTATTTTAACTCTTTTACCTTTGCACCTACGGGGTTTGGGAATTTATTTATATTTGTATTTTATAAAGTATTTCCTAAGCAAGAAAGACAGCATATCTGGATGTGGGCCGTTTAAAAACATAGACCAATATTAGATCGTTAAAAAGTTAAAAAATAATGCATTTCTTTCGGAAAATTTTATTAAAGCAGAAAGATTGTAGCTCTTATAACTTGGTACGTACGTGGTTTGGGAATTTATTTTACATTTGTTTTATAAAGCATCTCCCATGTAAGAGAGCCAACATATCTGAATGTAGGCCGGCTCATTTTAAAGACATAATTTAAGTCGTTTAAAAGTTAAGAATTGAGAAAAAATTTCGGAAAATTTGAATAAAGGAAAAAGATTGTAACTCTTATAACTTTGTACCTACGGTGTTTGGGAATTTATTTAGAATTTTATATCATATAGCAAGTCCTACATAAGAGAGCCAACATATCTTGATGTTGGACGTTTCAATTTATGGACCTTAATAAGGTCGCTAAATTTTTTTTAAAAATAATGGAGTTTTTTTTGGAAAATTTAATTAAAGAAGCTTTATTTTGACTCTTTTACTTTTGCACTTACGGGGTTTGGGAATTTATTTATATTTGTTTTTTATAAAGCATTTCCTAAGCAAGAGCGACAGCATATCTGGATGTGGGCCGTTTAAAAACATAAACCAATATTAGATCGTTAAAAAGTTAAAAAATAATGCAATTCTTTCGGAAATTTTTATTAAAGCAGAAAGATTGTAGCTCTTATAACTTGGTACGTACGTGGTTTGGGAATTTAATTTTACTTCTGTTTTATAAAGCATCTCCCATGTAAGAGATCCAACATATCTGAATGTAGGCCGGCTCATTTTAAAGACATAATTTAAGTCGTTTAAAAGTTAAGAATTGAGAAAAAATCGTAAAATTTGAATAAAGGAACAAGATTGTAATTCTTTTAACTTAATACCTACGGGGTTTGGGAATTTATTTAGAATTTTATTTCATAAAGCAAGTCCTAAATAAGAGAGCCAATATATCTTTTTGTAGGCCGTTTTATTTTATGGACCATAATTAGGTCGCTAAAATGTTTAAAAAATAATGGATTTTTTTTTTTTGAAAAATTTGATTAAAGAAGCTTTATTTTAACTCTTTTACCTTTGCACCTACGCGGTTTGGGAATTTATTTATATTTGTTTTTTATAAAGCATTTCCTAAGCAAGAGAGACAGCATATCTGGATGTGGTCCGTTTAAAAACATAGACCAATATTAGACCGTTAAAAAGTTAAAAAATAATGCATTTCTTTCGGAAAATTTTATTAAAGCAGAAAGATTGTAGCTCTTATAACTTGGTACGTACGTGGTTTGGGAATTTAATTTTACTTTTGTTTTAAAAAGCATCTCCCATGTAAGAGAGCCAACATATCTGAATGTAGGCCGGCTTATTTGAAAGACATAATTGAAGTTGTTTAAAAGTTAAGAATTAAGAAAAAATTTCGGAAAATTTGAATAAAGGAACAAGATTGTAATTCTTGTAACTTAGTACCTACGGGGTTTGGGAATTTATTTAGAATTTTATTTCATAAAGCACGTAGTAAATAAGAGAGCCAACTTACCTTGATGTGGGCTGTTTCATTTTATGGACCTTAATTAGGTCGCTAAAATGTTTTAAAAATAATGGAGTTTTTTTTGGAAAATTTGATTAAAGAAGCTTTATTTTAACTCTTTTACCTTTGCACCTACAGGGTTTGGGAATTTATTTATATTTTTTTTTTTATAAAGCATTTCCTAAGCAAGAGAGACAGCATATCTGGATGTGGGCCGTTTAAAAACATAGACCAATATTAGATCGTTAAAAAGTTAAAAAATAATGCAATTCTTTGGAAATTTTTTATTAAAGCAGCAAGATTGTAGCTCTTATAACTTGGTACGTACGTTGTTTGGGAATTTAATTTTACTTTTGTTTTATAAAGCATCTCTAATGTAAGAGAGCCAACATATCTGGATGTAGGTTGGCTCATCGTAAAGACATAATTTAAGTCGTTCAAAAGTTAAGAATTGAGAAAAAAATTCGGAAAATTTGAATAAAGGAACAAGATTGTAATTCTTCTAACTTAATACCTACGGGTTTGGGAATTTATTTAGAATTTTATTTCATAAAGCAAGTCCTGAATAAGAGAGCCAACATATCTTGATGTGGGTCGTTTAATTTTATGGACCATAATTAGGTCGCTAAAATGTTTTAAAAATAATGGAGATTTTTTTTTGAAAAATTTAATTAAAGAAGCTTTATTTTAACTCTTTTACCTTTGCACCAACGGGGTTTGGGAATTTATTTATATTTGTTTTTTATGAAGCATTTCCTAAGCAAGAGAGACAGCATATCTGGATGTGGGCCGTTTAAAAACATAGACCAATATTAGATCGTTAAAAAGTTAAAAAATAATGCAATTCTTTCGAAAAATTTTATTAAAAACTTGGTACGTACGTGGTTTGGGATTTAATTTTACTTTTTTGTTTTTTCAAGCATCTCACTTGTAAGAAGAGCCAACTATCCTGGATGTATACCGGCTCATATTAAAGAAAAATTTCAATCGTTTAAAAGTTAAGAAATTGAGAAAAATTTCGGAAATTTGAAATAATAAACAGATTGTACTTTTGGTAACTTTGTACTACGTGTTTGGTATCTTATTAAAAATTTTATTTCATATAACACGTCTTAATAAGAGAGCCAACATATCTTGATGTGAGCCGTTTCATTTTATGCACCTTAATTAGGTCGCTAAAATGTTTTAAAAATAATGTATTTTTTTTTTTTTTTTGGAAAATTTGTTAAAGAAGCTTTATTTTAACTCTTTTACCTTTGCACCTACGGGGTTTGGGAATTTATATATATGTGTATTTTATAAAGCATTTCCTAAGCAAGAGAGACAGCATATCTGGATGTGGTCCGTTTAAAAACATAGACCAATATTAGATCGTTAAAAATTTAAAAAATAATGCATTTCCTTCCGAAAATTTTATTAAAGCAGAAAGATTGTAGCTCTTATAACTTGGTACGTACGTGGTTTGGAAATTTAATTTTACTTTTGTTTTATAAAGCATCTCCCATGTAAGAGAGCCAACATATCTGAATGTAGGCCGGCTCATTTTAAAGACATAATTTAAGGCGTTTAAAAGTTAAGAAAGAGAAAAAAATTCGGAAAATTTGAATAAAGGAACATGATTGTAATTCTTGTAACTTAATACCTACGGGGTTTGGGAATTTATTTAGAATTTTTTTTTTCTGAAAGCAAGTCCTGAATAAGAGAGCCAACATATCTTGATGTGGGCCGTTTTAATTTATGGACCATAATTAGGTCGCTAAAATGTTTTAAAAATAATGGAGATTTTTTTTTGAAAAATTTAATTAAAGAAGCTTTATTTTAACTCTTTTACCTTTGCACCAACGGGGTTTGGGAATTTATTTATATTTGTTTTTTATAAAGCATTTTCTAAGCAAGAGAGACAGCATATCTGGATGTGGGCCGTTTAAAAACATAGACCAATATTAGATCGTTAAAAAGTTAAAAAATAATGCAATTCTTTCGAAAAAATTTATTAAAGCAGCAAGATTGTAGCTCTTAAAACTTGGTACGTACGTGGTTTGGGAATTTAATTTTACTTTTGTTTTATAAAGCATCTCCCATGTAAGAGAGCCAACATATCTGGATGTAGGCCGGCTCATTTTAAAGACAATTTAAGTCGTTTTAGCACCAGAGTTTGGAATTTATTTGGAAATATTTGTTTAGAAAAAGATTGTAACTTTTGTACCTTTGTACCTAATGGGTTTTTGGTAAATTATTTAGAATTTTATTTCATATAACACGTCCTAAATAAGAAGAGCCAACATATCTTGATGTAAGCCGTTTCATTTTATGCACCTTAATTAGGTCGCTAAAATGTTTTAAAAAATAATGGAGTTTTTTTTGGGAAAATTTGATTAGGAAGCTTTATTTTAACTCTTTTTACCTTTGCACCTACGGGGGTTTGGGAATTTATTTATTATGTGTATTTTTAAAGCTTTCCCTAAGAACCTAAGAAAGAAGACAGCATATCCTGGGATGGGGGGCCGTGTAAAAACATAGACAAATATTAGATCGTTAAAAAGTTAAAATAAAAATGCATTTCTTTTCGGAAAATTTTATTAAAGCAGAAAGATTGTAGCTCTTATAACTTTTTACGTACGTGGTTTGGGAATTTAATTTTACTTTTGTTTTATAAAGCATCTCCCATGTAAAAGAGCCAACATATCTAGATGTAGGTTGGCTCATTTTAAAGACAATTTAAGGCGTTTAAAAGTTAAGAATTGAGAAAAATTCGTAAAATTTGAATAAAGGAACAAGATTGTAATTCTTCTAACTTAATACCTACGGGGTTTGGGAATTTATTTAGAATTTTATTTCATAAAGCAAGTCCTGAATAAGAAAGCTAACATATCTTGATGTGGGCCGTTTTATTTTATGGACCATAATTAGGTCGCGAAAATGTTTTAAAAATAATGGAGTTTTTTTTTTTTGAAAAATTTGATTAAAGAAGCTTTATTTTTACTCTTTTACCTTTGCACCTACGGGTTTGGAATTTATTTTTTTTTTTTTTTATAAAGTATTTCCTAAGCAAGAGAGACTGCATATCTGGATGTGGGCTGTTTAAAAACATTGACCAATATTAGATTGTTAAAAAGTTAAAAAATAATGCAATTCTTTCGAAAATTTTTATTAAAGCAGCAAGATTGTAGCTCTTATAACTTGGTACGTACGTGGTTTGGAAATTTAATTTTACTTTTGTTTTATAAAGCATCTCCCATGTAAGAGAGCCAACATATCTGAATGTAGGCCGGCTCATTTTTAAGACATAATTTAAGTCGTTTAAAAGTTAAGAATTGAGAAAAAATTCGGAAAATTTGAATAAAGGAACATGATTGTAATTCTTGTAACTTGATACCTACGGGGTTTGGGAATTTATTTAGAATTTTTTTTTTAAAGCAAGTCCTGAGTAAGAGAGCCAACATATCTTGATGTGGGCCGTTTTATTTTATGGACCATAATTAGGTCGCTAAAATGTTTTAAAAATAATGGAGATTTTATTTTTGAAAAATTTAATTAAAGAAGCTTTATTTTAACTCTTTTACCTTTGCACCAACGGGGTTTGGGAATTTATTTATATTTGTTTTTTATAAAGCATTTCCTAAGCAAGAGAGACAGCATATCTGGATGTGGGCCGTTTAAAAACATAGACCAATATTAGATCGTTAAAAAGTTAAATAATTTTGCAATTCTTTTGAAAAATTTTATTAAAGAAGCAAGATTGTAGCTCTTAAAACATGGTACGTACGTGGTTTGGGAATTTAATTTTACTTTTGTTTTATAAAGCATCTCACTTGTAAGAGAGCCAACATATCTGGATGTAGGCCGGCTCATTTTAAAGACATAATTTAAGTCGTTTAAAAGTTAAGAATTGAGAAAAAATTTCGGAAAATTTGAATAAATAGAACAAGATTGTAACTTTTGTAACTTTGTACCTACGGTGTTTGGTAACTTATTTAGAATTTTATTTCATATAACAGGTCCTAAATAAGAGAGCTAACATATCTTGATTTGAGCCGTTTCATTTTAATGCACCTTAATTAGGTCGCTAAAATGTTTTAAAAATAATGTAGTTTTTTTTGTGGAAAATTTGATTAAAGAAGCTTTATTTTAACTCTTTTACCTTTGCACCTACGGGGTTTGGGAATTTATTTATAATTGTATTTTATTAAGCATTTCCTAAGCAAGAGAGACAGCATATCTGGATGTGGGCCGTTTAAAAACATAGACCAATATTAGATCGTTAAAAAGTTAAAAAATAATGCATTTCTTTCGGAAAATTTTATTAAAGCAGAAAGATTGTAGCTCTTATAACTTTGTATGTACGTGGTTTGGGAATTTATTTTACATTTTTTTAAAAGAGTTAAAATAAAGCTTCTTTAATCAATTTTTCCAAAAAACACTCAATTATTTTTAAAACATTTTAGTGAAATAATTAATGTCCATAAAAAGAAACGACCCATATCAAGATATGTTGGCTCTCTTATTTAGGACGTGTTATATAAAATAAAATTCTAAATAAATTCCCAAACCCCGTAGGTACAAAGTTACAAGAGTTACAATCTTGCTCCTTTGTTCAAGTTTTCCGAAATTATTTCTCAATTCTTAACTATTAAACGAGTTAAATTAGGTCTTTAAAATGAACAGGCCTACATCCAGATATGTTGGCTCCTTTACATAGGAGACGCTTTATAAAACAAAAGTAAAATAATTAAATTCCCAAACCACGTACGTACCAAGTTATAAGAGCTACATTCTTGCTGCTTTAATAACATTTTCCGAAAGAATTGCATTATTTTTTAACTTTTTAACGATCTTATATTGGTCTATAATTTTAAATGGCCCACACCCAGATATGCTGTCTCTCTTGCTTAGGAAATGCTTTATAAAAAACAAATATAAATAAATTCCCAAACCCCGAAGGTGCAAAGGTAAAAGAGTTAAAATAAAGCTTCTTTAATCAAATTTTCCCCCCCCAAAAAAAATCCATTATTTTCAAAACATTTTAGCGACCTAATTAAGGTCCATAAAATGAAACGGCCCACATCAAGGTAAGTTGGCTCTCTTATTTACTACGGCTATATGAAATAAAATTCTAAATAAATTCCCAAACCCCGTAGGTACTAAGTTACAAGAATTACAATCTTGTTCGTTTATTCAAATTTTCCGAAATTTTTTCTCAATTCTTAACTTTTAAACGACTTAAATTATGTCTTTAAAATTAGCCGGCCTATATCCAGATATGTTGGCTCTCTTACAAGTGAGATGCTTTATAAAACAAAAGTAAAATTAAATTCCCAAACCACGTACGTATCATGTTATAAGAGCTACAATCTTGCTGCTTTAATAAAATTTTCCGAAAGAATTGCATTAATTTTTAACTTTTTAACGATCTATTATTTTTCTATGTTTTTAAACGGCCCACATCCAGATATGCTGTCTCTCTTGCTTAGGAAATACGGCTCATGTTAATAAATCCTTACGTTTTTCTCTAACTCATAAAATTTTAGGTTAAATTTTTACAACTTAGTTTAAATTTAAAATGTTTGGTAAAAAAATTACTTACATTAATGGTAATATTTAATGGAAATTGAAGTTTTATAATGTCAACTTTACATTCCTTTTTTAATAATATATATATATATAGATATATATATATACTTATATATATTATATATATATATATATATTTATATAATATATATATATATAAATATATATATATATATAAGATATATTTAATTTTTTTATTATATCAATTTATATTTTTTTTTATATATATATATATATATATATATATATATATATATATATATATATATATATATATGGGTATATATACTACATATTTGGTATATCTCATATAGTATATATATATATATATATGTATAGATTAATATATATATATATATATTATAGTATATATATATATATATATATATTATTATACAGATTATGTAATATATTAGTAAATTAACTATATATATATCTATATATATATATATATATAATATATATATATTATATATATTAATAATAAATATTTCTCATATATTAATATATATATCTAATATAAAAAATATATATATATATATATATATATATATATATATATATATATATATACGTTATATGTATGTTTAAAATTCTGCAATATCTTTTAATATTATTTAAAATAGATTTTTTCCTTCATTTCTTTTACTCCACGCATACTCGCAAATATATGAATCAATCATATTTATGTTCATTCCTTTTTGTTTTTTAGTTTTATATTTAAAAACACTCCACGTACTTTCCACCGTCATGTTTTGATCACCAATGCATATTGGATTAATTAGCACAAACCTGTGAAATAAATTAAATTTTATTTTTAACAAAATTGAACAT